>JZKD02S1749771.1:0-22645 GCA_000966675.3 Picea glauca
AATTTTTGAAAACTCTTTTAAGAAATTAATATCAACATCTTGATGTATTTAATATTTAAAAAAAAAGAAACCCTTGGGGGTAGTTCAATTGGCAAGTGTTGTGATATGAAGTGTTATGTTTGATGAGGTTTCGAGTTCAAATCCCCTTGATTTACCCGTGTTTGCAGAAGGGGCATACGTATGGCACCTCACCTAGAGGTTATAGTGGTAGCGGTCAGAATCGACCTCACCTGGAGGTTATAGTGGTAGCGGTCAAAATCGACCCTGTGTCATGCAAGTAGAATCGACCTTACCTGGAGGTTATAGTGGTAGCGGTCAGAATTGACCCCGTGTCATGCAAGTAGAATCGACCTTACCTGGAGGTTATAGTGGTAGCGGTCATAATTGACCCCGTGTCACGCAAGTACTAGACCAGCCCACTTGCGGATTCCACCAGCGGAAAAAATAATTTAAAAATAAATAAATTAATAGTTATACCATAGTTTTTTGTTACATTGTTTTTCATCTAATATATATATTTTAAAATATTATATAATTTTTTAAGAGAGGTGGTATGGTGAGCAACTAAGCTTTTTGATTATTGTACACTAATGTTGGCATTGAATCTTATTTTGGCATGCATTTATGGATTTCAAAACATCTTCAGCAAAAACTGTTTTTGATGTGTTTTCAAAAAGTTGAAAACCATTAAGTTGTTTTTCAATAATTATTGTGCTTTTAAAAAATAATTATCGTGCTTTTAAAAAATAGTTAAAAATTTTAGATGTAGAAAAGTTGAAAACCACTTAAGTTGTTTTTTAATAATTATTGTGCTTTTAAAAAATAGTTAAAAAATTTAAATGAAAAAAAAACCGTAAGGATTTTTTAAACCCTGTCCAACCTCAATAATAAGTTTGAAAAGATTAAAAACAGGAAAAGTAATGCATTTCAGGAGAAGTGAATAGTGAAATCAGCAAAGAATCAGCAATTTTAATTGGAATTTCCCCTATTTCTAAAAATTGTTCCTTGGTATCTCCTACAGTTTCTTAAATGAACCCTAAGTTCTGTGTACTTACTAAACCCTACTTGTTCCATTTTTTGAAAACTTGTTTCTTGCCATTTCTAAATTCTCATTTCTGATGCTTGATGCTTGTGAAGGCATGATATTTGAAGGTTTAAATAAAGTTAATAATGCAATATCAAAAAATTGGAAAGTACAGTTATCTATTGCTATATTATATACTTGTTAGCCTTAGGGTTTTACCAATCACCTCCATTTACCAATTCACCAGTGTTCCATCCTCCTATCTCTACTTGGTTTGAATCATGTTCTAAAAATCCATCTCTACTTGGTTTGAATCATGTTCTAAAAATCCATCTCTACTTGGCTTGAATCATGCTCTAAATTTTTAGTGATATGTGCACTAATAATGTAGCTCCTTGCATGTTATATAAGATACATTAACTCTATGATGAAAATAGTTATTCAATTTGTTATGCTTGATTTTGAAACAAAAGTGATAAACATGAAATGAAAATAGTTCTTATCTATTTGTCAATTTGTTATGTTTGATTTTGAAACAAAAGTGATAAACATGAACACCCTGATGTCAATTAGTGTGTCAAAGTAATCTAGACATCTATCATTTATGAACATTGTACTATTTTTGTCATTCCATAAGAACAAGACTTAAATTATCTCCATGATCTTACAAATTATGCTATAATGATCTCCAAAATCATGTTTTCACATCTAATGTTTTCACTACTAACACCCATAATGATTTTTAGAGGCTTTCACCAAAATATAACTAAATGAGAGCCAACATAGCTAATTTCTTAAAATACACCTATAAGCCCATATAAAGGACCATCATGGGGCAATAATGATTCAAACAACTCTCCAAAGGTACCGACAAGGCTTACATAAAAATTATATTGTATAAAGTAGTCATTAGGCATCATTACACATCATCACACCAAGAGGGGTGGAGGCTCATTTAAATTCCTCTGGAACAACCTCAGAGAACTTAACAATTTGTTTTAGTAGAGCCTTGACATTGGGCAAGATTAAAATTTTGTGCATAAGGTTTCATTCCGGATATATGTTTGCCATTTACAACAGGGTTACTAACCAAATTGATTATAATTCCACAATTCATTTTTGTTGTTTCTCCCTCATTTTTGTTGCATGTCTTGTTAATCAATTCATTTTTGTTGTTTCTCCCTCATTTTTGTTGCATGTCTTGTTAATGAATATTGCTATGTTAAGGGGGCTTGTTTTTAAGCAAATTAGCAAGCTTTTCTTATTGTATCTCCATCTATCCAATCTAGCTTGTTCAATTATAAAATTTTGATATGAAGCATGACTAAAGAATGGACAACATTGGTATGTTTCTCAAAGTATGACAATGTTGTATACCAAGTAGCCAAATAAGCATAGAAAATACCCAATTTAGTAATGCCATGCCTAAATCAAGTGAGAGAGAATGAATAAGAAGTTTTTTCAAGGAGGCAATCTCTTGTTACAATATATTAAATGCACAAGATAAGATGATCATATACATGAGACAAAGATGGCTAGATAGCAATAATAATAAATTGATTGCTTTGGTGTCCCTGATGATGGGTGGAGTGTCCACTCGAAATGTTGGACGTTTCAAAATTCATACACCGTTTACATCCAGAAACATTCACTAGCATAATAATAATAATTAATATAACAATAATTAATGTGATGGGAATGAATGAGGGTTATGGTTGAGGGATTTCTCTTCAAACAAGTGTTGCTTTCATTGTTGATTAGTTGTGGATGTCTTTGTATGAAGAACTCATCTTCCCAAATCACATTTCTGATATGTTTTAATGTTTGTTTCAAGTTCTTACATGTATGTTTTTCCCCTTTTTATCAAGCTCTAGCAAAATGATCTAAATTGAGATCTTGTTACCTATCGCCTTCTTTAAACAATAAATGTGGAAGACCAAATGTACGTGCGGAGGCAACTCCACTTTGTAAGTCAATTGACAATCCTTTGCAACACCACCTTTGATCCAGATTTATGAGCGAAATGAAATGAAACCACATATTTATAATATTAACACAGAGACACAATGAACAATAACAGAGATATAGTAAAACTTGACTTCTATTAAATAAGAAATATGCTGAAAACTATAAAATGCAGAGTGAAAACAAGCTTGCTAGAATGGTGACAACTTATTTCTGAGAAGATATGTGATGGCTACGTTCATTTGCAAGAAGAAGATGAGTTCAATGAGGCTCTGAAGGCCTTTTTACAATAAATATGAATTCCAAAACCCTAGACATCCAAAAACCTAACCTTAGGAGATGAAGCACCAAAAGTCATGTGGGCCCGCTGGGGTAAGTTAGTACATCAACTTCCCAGGGTCGTAAATTTTGCATATGATCTCCGTTTAGGGCACATGATAGCTCGTTGGAAAGGTCTTGACGAGGATATTCGTTTAGGGGGCTCAATCAGAGCCTTCAACTATCATTGAAGTGCACAATCATGAAAAAAAACGTCGTTTAGGCCCTCAAAATGGCCCCAGAAGTTTGGGACTCGAAAAACTACTAAAAATAGTAAGTTGTCAAAAAAATGTTTTGATCCAGTTGGAAAAGGCGGGTGGCCACCGAAATTCTCATGTATCAATCCTCCTACCTTATGAAGCAATGGTCTCCATTGTGTTGAGTGCCCCCATTAGATGAACAAATGTCTGTTGAATTTGGCCCCGGGTGAGCCACTTGCCTTGGTGTAGGAGCTTCCCTGCTTTGACAACCCGATAAAGTTGGATCCTCTTCTGGCGAGTGCCCTTGAACTCTGTGTCCGATTTGATTAGTGGATGCATATTCCATGCAGTCAGGGTTGAGCTCTGTTGGTCTCAACTATTCTATTATCTTTGAGGTGTCCAATAATGGTGGAAAATAAGGTCGAAGGAGGTCCACATTGAACACTGAGTGCAAGCCAAGGAAGGGGGGAAGGTTGAGATCAAAAGCATTGTCACCCACAACCTTGGTGATGGTGTAAGGTCCATAACAGAGTGGACAAAAGAGTGGACGAAGCTTCTCATGAGGCTCTGTAAGACATTCTTTCTACAAGTGCAACCAAACTTTGTTCCCCCCCTAAAACTGGTGTGGCACTTGGTGTTGATCATGGCGCTGCTTGTATTTGGCATTGGACTTCTGTAAAATATCTTGAACCTGTTGGTGGATGTGATGGATCTGTTCAATGAACCGGGTGGCTTTGTCAGCTTCAGTTGGAGCATGCGACAAGTTTGCCTGGGTGGCCGCAAGGGGTAGTGAAACATCCATGGGATCCAATGGTTGAAATCCAAACCCCACTTAAAAGGGGTTGTGGTCGGTTGAGCTATGTACAACTCTGTTGTAGTTGTGATGAACATAGAGAAGACTCCTATCCCATTTGCGAGGGTGTTTGGAATTGTACATGCGCAGGATGTGCATGATCATCCGGTTGACGACCTTGGTTTGGCCATCCGTCTGGGGGTGGAAGGCAGGGGACTTAGTGAGCTTGGTGTCCAACAATGACCAGAGGCTCGACTAGAATGTGCTGAGGAACTGACTATCCCGCTTTGAGATAATGGTTTGTGGGATCCCAAAGTGTACCCACACTCGTTCAAATAAGAACTTGGCAGTGGCCTCCACTGTGATGCTCTTCTTGCAAAAGACCAAAATCGTCATCTTGGAAAAATGATCAACAACCACAAAAACACAGTCATTTCCCTGCTTGGTGGATGGAAGCCTGACATGTAGTCCATTGAGATGGATTCACAGGGCATGTCAGGAGTAGGCAGAGGAGTGTACATGCCTTTCTTTTTAGTGGTCGGTTTGGCAATAGCGGAGGAAGTGCATGATCAGATATACTTGCTGAAATCCTGTTAAAGTTTCGACCAGTAGAAATGTCGCTGTAGCACTACCATTTTCTTTTCCATGATGAAGTGTCTTGCCACCCGAGTGTAATGGGCTTCCCAAATCAGCTTTGCTCACTCGCTTGATGGAATGCAGAGATGGCCTAGGTGACACAATAGCCTGTCCTGAAGATGGAAATTAGTGACAACTGTGTTTGCGCCCAACCTCTAGTAGGTGTTGGCGAAGTCAATATCTGTCTCATAGAGGTGAGGCCATCCGAAGGTCTCGTGGCCACAAGAGTCTAGCACTGTGGTGAGTGTCGCGACTGGAGATTGACTGAGGCAATGAGCGACTCAGTTGGTACTTCATGTTTTATACTTGATGTTGAGGTGGAACTGCTGAAAATATGTGGACCACTTATGATGGAGGTAATTCTACAATTTTGCCTTGTGTTTGCATGAACTGCAGCGGCTTATGATCAGTGTGGACGTCTTTCTCCTTCGCGAGAATGTAATTCCTCCACTGGTGGCAGGCTTGCACAATGGAGTATATTTCTTTGTCGTAAGTAGGGTACTTATGAACGACATCTGATAATGTCTCACTATGATAGGCCACAAAGTGGTCGTGTTGAGTGAGGAATGCACCCACAACATAGTCCAAAGCATCTGTCTTGATCTCAAAGGGTTGTTGCAGGTAAGGTAATGAAAGCACTGGGTCTGAGCACAGGTGCTGCTTCAGATCATCGAACGCTTTCTGTTGGGACATGCCCCACACAATGTTTTCCTTACCACCACCCCTGGGTATTTGACTGAGGGCCCATGCAATATGGGAGAATCCCAACACGAACCTGCGATAAAAATTGGCAAGGCCTAAGAAGCTCCGAAGTTTAGTGAGTGTGGTTGGGGCTAGTCAGTCACGGATGACTTGGATTTTGGCTGGATCAACATGCACACCATGTGCAACAACAATGTATCCTAGGTATTAGACTCTGTCCATGCCGAAGGAACATTTTTTCAAGTTGGCATATAGCTTGTGCTGTCGCAGAGAGTGCATAACCTATTGAATATGCTCCAAGTGTTCTTCCCTAGTCTTGATGTAGATGAGGATGTCATCCAGATACACCACCACAAAAGAATTAGTAAAAGGCCGCAATATATCGTCTATCATCCTCATGAAAGTTTTGGGGGTATCTGTCAAACCAAAGGGCATGACCAACCATTCAAAAAGACCTTTTGATTTGAAGGCAATTTTTCATACATTTGTCTTCTCTATTGGGACCTCATGGTAGTCAAACTTCAGATCAATCTTAGTGAAGTAATTCCCCCCCTTGAGCTGATCAAGGAGATTGTTGATTCAGGGAATCAGATACCAATTCCCTAGGTCTCGTATTTAGATAATCAATGCAGAGTCGCTAGGTCTCGTATTTCTTCTGTACCATCATGATTGAGCTTCCACAAGGTGATAAGCTGGGTTAGATGTGCCCCTTTTGGAGCAGTTCTTGGATCTGATGCTTGATCTCCTCATTTTCTAGTAGAGAGCAACAATATACTGGTCCATTGTGTAGTAGTGCGTTGGGGGTCAGATTGATGTAATGCTTGACCTGACAGTGTAGAGGTACCTTAGTTGGTGTTGAGAAGATGTATTTGTATTCTTTCACGACCTTATCCACTTGCTTCTTCTGCGTGAAGAGGTCATCCGCAGAGGCCATGGATGTGGCTGCAACCTTTCACTCACCCAGAGAGTGAATCACGAAGAAGACAAACTTTCCAGTCTAAGAAATGACCTTCATGCATTGCTTGACAAAGATCAAGGAAATAGCACTAGGTGGGACTACCTTAGGTATCCTGTACAATTTCCTGTTCAAAGTAATAATAACATTGCGAGGCCTAGACTCATATACAACATAACGTTTCCATAAATAAGGTTGACCCAAAATAATATCACAAACTTCAAGGGGAGAAACATCACACAATACATCATCTTTGAATGTCTTGATGTCGTATGACATGCGACAATGTTTCCTTATGCGAAGATCGCTTCCTTGACGAAGCTATCCGATGGTGTAGGGACGTGGGTGTGATGTTGTTGATAGGGATAGCTACTTGACAACCGATGCTGAGATGAGGTTCTTATGGCTACCACTATCAACAATGAAGTGCAGTGGAATGCTTTTCACCCACATCTGTGAATGAAAGAGCCGCTCGCCTTTCTCTGGCTCATCAGGTTCACCGGACTGGATCTTGGTGGTAACAATGGTGGCACTGGGTTCCACGTCAATGATCTGTCTCCCCTTTACTGTTTCCGACTCAAAGTTGGAACCCACATCTGATTCAGAGGCTTTTACCTCAACCACCAATGACTGCTTTGAGTGGCAATCAACAATGTTATGCCAGGGGTTCTTATGGAAGCCACACCACTTTCTGGTATCTTTTTTTGTTTTTCCATTGTCCTTCTTTTCTTGCGGCTTGGACTGGTTGTCCCGAGGTTTCCCATCCTTCCTTTGTTATACGAGTTGGGGCTACCCTTGCCTTACTTCTGCTGTGAGGGGTTCCCAGACCCAAACCATGTCTTTTGTTTAAGATTCTGCTTTATTTTGACAACATATCGATAGGCTACGCCCAAGGATGAGATGTCTAAAACTCCATTTATGTCTGGATGTATCTATGCAGACCACTGCAGTACTTGAACACCATATGTCACTCATAATCTTTGGTACCCATCTTGGTGCACAAAGTATGGAAGACATTGGTGAACTATGGCACTATTTGGTCTCTTTCCTACTGCAATGTGGTGTATCTTGTATACAAGTCGTCATAACTTCCAACATGGTAGTATTGTTCCTTAATAACATCCTTGAAGGAACCCCAAGTAGGTGCAATTGCAAATAATGTGGATCTCTCTATTTCCTTTTGCTCACAGAATGTCTCACACCAATCTTTCACATGGGGGATGGACTTGAGGAGTGCAAATGTAATCTTTTCTCTATCAGAAAAGTTGTGGACAGAAAAATACCCTTCTAGAAGGTTTAACCATTTATCTATGAAATATTCATCTATTTGACCTTCAAATATAGGAATATCAAAATTGATCTATACCTTGAAGGGGGTGACGCCTCCGCTTGAGGTGGATGCATTGCTTGTCGAAAACTGTCGAAGGATTTGTGCAAAGTTGTCCATCATCTCATTCATTTTTCACTCAAAGGCTTCTTCGACCAACATTTTGAAAGAATCTCCTGTCTTTTCATCTTTATTTTCTCCCTCCATGGACGACTTCTTGGGCGTTCGAGAGCAATTGTCTTCAAGAGAAACAAGCTCGGGACCCAACTCTTTATACCCTGACTGCGTCGGGGACATGCATTAAAAAAGTGATAAGGAGTAGACCGCTTTGATACCACTAATCCATATTTATGAGCAGAGAGAAATGAAACCACATATTTATAATATTATCACAGAGACATAGTGAACAATAATAGAGATACAATAAAACTTGACTTATATTAAATAAGAAATATGCTGAAAAACTGTAAAATGCTGATTGAAAAGAAACTTGCTAGAATGGTGGCATCTTATCTTTGAGAAGAGATGTGACCACTGTTAGCTCCGTCATTTTTTTTAGTTAGTTAGAGTCAGTCTTAGTCGAGTGATGGTCCGTGTGTCAAAGCGTGTGAAGTTAGGTAGTGAACGGCGAATGGGTCAAAGTTAGCAAGTGGTCGGTTGGCCCTTGGAGTCGAGAAGGGATGTAAGAACCAAAACATGTGTAAGTGGTAAAGGTATTTTCTCAAAGAGTCGGGTCCTGTCAGAAGAGAAGGTTTTATGTGCCAAAGGTCGAGGCAAGTTGTTAAATATAATTCGCGTCAACAGACAAAGTGACCATCATCATCTCATTATGAAGTCAGAAAGAATAAAAAATCACGACGCTCATATCACGTATGCTTTGCAGCTCTTATCAGCTATACTTTACATGCCCTGAAGTGTACTCGTTGCGTGGATGTGCTGTGAAAATATCCGGCTTGCTTCGAAACCTCCAGTCACCATGGATTCAGTCTCCCCTAGCATGATTCCATTTCTCACCTACTCAGCTATAAATTTCGGTCGCTCTGCATGTATTCTATTCACCAACCAAGTTTATGCTCTGTCTGTAATTCTTCCCGCAAGCCCTAAGTTTCTCATGGCTGGATAGTCGATTGCCTTCAACTACGTCACAAACCCGGGTCAATCAAGATTACCACCTTGGGTATGTGATGAATCCACCACACCCAGAACAAATACCCGTTTCACCATGACAACATCCCAGAACATAAGGAAAAGCGCACGGAGTAGCAGAAATGTGGGGCCCGAACCTCAAAACTTGACATTGGTAAATGAAGATTCGGATGTCAGAGCATCTTTTGAATAGGTCGGATGCATGGTCTTTTGTAGGAGAATCCCAGGATTCAACGTAAAGCTGGTAGAACAGTTCATGCTCAGTTTCAACAGGATCCGCGCAATAATTGCAGGAAGTACATTCCAGGTGACAGAGGAAACCCTGTCAGCCACAACAAAGATCCCTCCGCGTGAAGAAAGGTGGTCTAAAGGCATGCCTTTGGACGTGCTATGCTACGAGGAATTTATCAAACCAGATTGTTTAAACAAGAAGGTAGAAGTGAGCATTCCAAGTCGATATCTGTAAGAGCCTTTTCGGAAGCTCTTGAGAGCAATTAGAAAATATTTCACATGTGAAGGAAGGTTTGACAGAATACACCCACATCACATTAGATTGTTGATGCATTTCACAAGGAGACCGTTAAATCTACCTTTCTTCTTGCACAAAATCCTCCAAGAAATGACAGACAACGTTCGAGCTTAAACAAACCAGCCAAAGAAGAAACTATCTCATGTCTCGCTGATTAAATAGCTGATAGTTGAGGAGTTGAGGCGATTTGGAAACAACTGGGATTCGTTTCTACTCACAACTGACATCCCTAGAGACACCAGAGGAGATTCCCCTCTACCCGCGGAAAAATTAACACCTCACCGTGCGGAGGCGGAAATGGGAAGGGTCGTGGAAGAAGAAAATTCATTGGAAGCCCTATCCCCCCAAAAACCGATACCCCGAAGAAGGGGCAGGCCAAGGAAGAACAAGAAAATCAGGGAGGCCCAAGCCCCAAGCGAGCCACACACAAAATTGGCCGCCAAAGAGTTACTCATGCACGCCATTCGCCTAGAACCTATTGAAGGTCCAAGCCGAGAAACCTGCAGCAAAAGGAGAAGGACAGACACTGAAGGCACTGATATTTGCGAACCGTCACAGTAGCTAAAGTAAGCGCAACTCGCTATTGCTGAGCTATACTAGGAAAACAGAGAGCTGAGACAACATTTAGTAGCGAAGACCCTCGAAGCATCAACATCATAGGGCTGAGAGGGAAACATGACTTGGCTCAAGAGACAGCTCAAGAAGCGCAAGATACAATCATCCATCTGCGCGGAGCACAGAGGATGTCAGAAGAAAGAAATGCAAAGCACTTCAAGGAATGTGGACCGGCCCTGGAAAACATCCGCACGGATCTGGCCGGTGCACAGAAGAAGCTGAAAGGGAATGCGGTTCTACAAAGGAAAATAATGAATCTAAAAAGGCGTAGCTGGTCTCTCAGGAGAATGCTTCGGATATCAAAACTACAGACGAGGCTAGAAGCATGATTAACCAAATCCATTTTTGTCTTCTCAAACGTGGCATGGATTTTGTCTCCCCGTGTCCTGTTTCTTACCGGGAAGTAGGGACTCTAACAGATACCTGCGCGGAAATCATACGAAGCACAACACTGGAAACCCATCTATTGCAAAGGACACGTGTACATTGGACATGCGACAGTCTGTAGTTACCCTCCACATGCACGTTCTAGCGAATGATCGCACGACATAAATCAAGGCCGTTACAATGGGTTGCATGAGTTTGACAAAGCAATTGATTGTCCAGATACCCTGTGAAAGGAAAAGCATCAACACATCACTCTCTAATGACAAGATCTTGCTGATGACCGAACCGCCGTGGAAAAGACGAGCGCTTATGGTGCGACCGAGTACAGTGAGTTTCTATTTTTAGTAAAGTGCCATACAAAGAGTCATCTGGCAGATAATAGTCAGAGCCTAATTTCTAGGGATAGTAGTTAGAGAGCAGGGTAGGCTAAGCGACACACCCTGGTCTATATATTTCGTCTTTTCAATGTAAGCCAGGTTGGTTGGAAAAACAGTGTAAACAATGACTATTGAATGTAGCTTTGAACTCAATTGAAACTTAATGCAAAGGTCCTGAAGATTTGACGAAAGGATTCTAATGGTAGCAGTGTGATGTATTGTATTCTCTCTTTGTGTACATGCTTTCTTGTGTTTTTTATATTCATATCTATATTTTGTCTAAATCAGAACGTGATTTCAAATCTAGAATTCACTGGGCGGTGCTCTAGATTCCCGCCATTTAGACGAACGAGTTTCTTCTAAGAGAAATCTTAATTCATCCCTAGCAGTGCTCCTAGTTGCTTCATGTGTTTTTCTGTCGCCACACACAATGATTTTTAATTGAAAGACTGTTGCTTACTTAGCCTTTATCCTCTCAAGTTCAGTCACTAAGTCATTTGTTTCTAACGTTTTCTTAAATTGACTCCATAACCCAAGGTCTTGCTTTCTTTCGCCAATAGAACCAGAAATATTGTCTAAAAGTGTTAAACCTAGCCAACAGTTTAAATCCATAACCTATACAGAGACAAAGTCTTAGAGAGAGCCCTCTCTAGGTCAGAAAGGCTAGTTTTTGGCCTTAAAGTTGGTTTGTAGGTAGCCTCTGTCATTCGTTTTCTCAGTGGAACGACGTTTACACAGCGCTAACATTCTGGCGCCATTGTCGGGGATGGAATTGAATAAATTTTCCCTGGGAGAACGACTAAGGATATATAGTTTTGACCCCTGAGGATAATAATGGGACAAACATCTATATTGGCTGGCGACTCCAGTTAAAGAGACCGGTAGCACATAGCAACGTGACTCAGAAGCCTTGGCGCCAAAGACAATTTATACCAGAGCCAATCCTGACTCAAACCCTGTAGATCCCGTGTGTGATCCCGAGAAACTTCTGCATAGGACAAGGGAGCATGTGCCAGAACTATGGTATTACCTGGATAGAAGCCCGTCCTTACCCAATGACGATGCACAGAGCATTGATGACCTCAATTTTGACACCCTGTTCAAACAAACCTTGTTCAGGTCTAAATCAGAAACCAACTTGGATGATATAGTCTTCGATGAGAAGAGGTTTCGATCTATGATACCAAAAAATATCCCACAAGTTGCCACAGTCCACGCTCAGAACATCCCACAAATCTTGAACCCCTCTATAACAATGGCCACCAAGTTCTCCCCTCTTTTCCTACCATCCCAACTACATGATTTTCCCCAGAACTACATCCAGAGGATCAAGCTATATGACGTTGAAGGAAACATACCTACCCAAAAGCACTTGGATCGGTTCAATGATTTCGTTGATCTAGAAGAGGTGTATCATGAAGACACAAAGATGAGGTTGTTCATGCAGATTCTTTTGGGGGAGGTTAGAAAGTGGTTCAATGCCCTCCCAACAACAAGCATTCCCGACTTCACCGCATTTGAAATGCCATTCATTGCTAGATGGGGAGACAAAAATAATCCTTTGCAACTACTGACGCAGTACAACAATATGAAGAGAGCATTGGAGGAGACGGTGCAAGAGTTCTCGGCTCGTTTCATGAGGGTCTACAACTCAATTCCCACAGAAGTCCAATCGCCTCCCGGGGCTGCACAACTTCGATATGCCGACTCCTTTGACAATGATTTCGCCTTGCTGTTGAGAGAGAGAAGATATGTTAATTTAGACGCCATGATGAGTGATGCAATCTAAGTCGAGGTAAACCTGATGGCGTCAGGAAAGATTAAACAAATCTTCAACAAAGGTGAGAAGAAACCCTAGGGATATGCGCAACCATCGACTTCTCAACCCACAGAGGACAAGTTCTACTTGATGATGAAGACGATGAAGAAGCTAATGGAAAAAATGTCTATGGGAAACAAGCCCGCCGCTCGAGAAAAACATGACCTCCAGCCTAGAAATCAAAACCTTAGAAGAGGTCCGGTCCCGTAGATCAGGCAGAGGGAATAGAGAGACCAGGGTGACCAAAAATAAGCCCCCCATTCCAAAACAATTACGCTAACGGAGATTTTGATCAGATGATCCAAGATCAAATGCATTACTGGGATGACACATACATGCGCGTGTTCTTGGTGAAGGGAGAACACGATCAATACATGAGTAAAAATGATGATATTATGCTGGAGACTGATGACGCATTGTCATGGAAGCTGAAAGAATTCAGGAAGGGCTATCACAATGCCATCATGCAGTTCCAAAAGCAATACAACCTCAGGAGCAAAAAAGCATCTACAAAACCTCAACAAACAAATCCCATAGGGGAACCTTTGGTGGACACCCCTTCCACGTGTCGACCAAAGAAAGACAACCTGACCAAGGATGCGACTGAAAAGGGAAAGTCAAAGGAGGAGGTTCCAAGGAAAGCACCAGAAACAAGCCAGGAGACGGGCGTCAAGGAGGTAGAAAAAGTCTCCCCCCCTTTCAAATTTGAGAACGAAATGGCCAAGATTAAATCTTCGTCCCTTTCAACGAGCTCATCAAGAAAGGAGAATATCGAGATCAAATTATTAAAATCCCAAATATGAGAGAAACTCCCGATACCCTGAACGTCCAGAATGACCACCCTGCCATTTTGTTTGGTCCACGTGTGGAGGAAACAAGTGATACCGAGGACATTCCCCCGTTCTATGTCAGTCTCAAGGTCCATGACATGACTTTTCACAATGCCATGCGAGATTTAGGAGCGTCGCACAATCTCATGGCCAAGGTGATCAAGTTGGGTTTGGACATCACTAGGCCCTATAAGGATCTTTTTTCTTTCAATTAAAGGAAAGTGAAATGTTTGGGTCTAATCAAAGATTTGGTTGTGTCGTTGACTCAAATCCCTTCTAAGAATCTAGTTATGGATGTGGTTGTCGCTGATATACCCCCTAAATATGGCATACTATTATCCAAGTCACGGGCCACGAAATTGAAGGGAACCCTGTAGATGGATATGTCATATGCAACCATTTCTGTCTTCGACCAAGAGAGACGGTTGTACAAATAAGTACTACTAAAATACATGGTGAGTAGTAAGATGCAACCGAATAACCACCCAATATACTCCATTGACACTGATATCGACTCCTCCATATTTTACAATGACCCAAGTTTTGAAGAGGAAGAGTCGATGACCATCATGACTGTCGACGATAAGGCTGCACGACGAGCATAAGAGTGCGCAGACCTGAGGAACCGTGCAAAGAACGAGATGTGGAACATGAGCTTCGACGAAGCCGTCAACAAGGAAGGAGCAGGGGCCGGTGTGTGGATAAGGCCCCCCAAGGTGGGCACAAAAATCTGCTCGTACAAACTCGCCTTTGATTGTATAAATAACATGACTGAGTATGAAGCATTGATTTTGGGTCTGAGAGTTTTGAAAGAGTTGGGCACAAAGAGGATAGCGGTGCATGGATACTTCAAGCTCGTTATAAACCAAGTGAAAGGTATATACCAATTTAAGCACCCCAAAATAAGGGAGTACATAAACCTAGTACTTGAACTCCGTGAATAATTCTCGGGGTATAATTTATCAATGATCCCAAGGGGGCAGAATCAAATTGCGAATGCCTTGGCCACCTCGGCGTCAGTTTTTAAAATTCTCATTTTTCGAACAAAAAGTATGAGATCGAAGTCAAACACAGGCTGGCGGTGCCCGATAATATCAAGTATTGGCAGGTGTTTGAGGCTGACAAACAGGCGGAGAGCTTTCTACAAATGAGCAACGAGTTCGCTAATGTAAACATTTATGACGAGTGCTGTCGTGACGAAGATGAAAGGGCAGCTGCGTGCAGTAATGACGACCCTTTCCAGAACCAGATAGCTGGGAGGGACATAGTGAAACTAAAGAATAATATCATACCCAAAGGGTTGGGTCTGTTGGAAAAGATGTTTGATGAAAATGATGTGGCCAGAAATCCCAAGATCACCGTGAATGATGAGGATGTCAAGGATTGCAACATCAGGACCTAGGAGAATCTGAGGATAATCAAATTATCAAAGACGCTCAGTCCAGAGCTCAACCAAAACTACATCAAACTCATGAAATATTTTCCCGACGTTTTCGCGTGGAGTTATGATGACTTGAAATTCTATGACACTAAAGTGATTCAACATGTCATTCCTCTCAAAGAAGACCAAAAACCATTCAAGAAAAAGATAAGACAGATTAATCCCCTGCTATTGCCGCTAATTGAAAAAGAGGTAAAGAAACTCTTTGAAGCCAAAATTATTGTTTCTTTAAGATTTTCGAAATGGGTTGTCAATTTGGTACCTGTAAGGAAAAGAGCGGAGAAATAAGGTTGTGCGTGGATTTTATCAACTTGAACAAAGTATCCCTCAAGGACAACTACCCGCTCCCTAATATGGACTATATTCTGCAGAAGGTAGTTGGATCCCAGAAGATGTCTATGCTGGATGGATTTTCAATTTACAATAAAATCATGGTACACCCGGATGACCGGGAAAAGACATCTTTCACGACACCATGGGGTATGTTCATGTACATGAAGATGCCGTTTGGTCTTATGAACACTGGAGCTGCCTTCCAGAGGGCGATGGACATAACATTTGCTGAGGAAAAGGATAAATTTATTGTGATCTATCTAGATGACATCACAATGTATTCTGACTTCGATGAACAACACCTTTGGCATCTGAAGAGGGTCTTCCAAAAATGTAGGAAGTTCGACATATCTTTGAATCCGAAAAAATCACATTTCGGAATGCAATAAGGGAAACTGTTGGGGCACATCATCTCAAAGGAGGGTATAAAGATAGATCCAAGTAGGGTATAATGAATCCTCAAAATCATCACTCCTCATAGTAAGAAGGAGCTACAAGCCTTCCTGGGAAAGGTGAATTTCTTGAGAAGGTTCATCCCAAATCTGGCGAAAATTATAAATCATGTCACCAACATGCTCATAAATGGAAATGATATCAAATGGAACCCTGAAGCCAGGAGATCGTTTGAAGACATCAAGGTAGCACTGACCAAAGCTCCCGTATTGGCCAGCCCATATTTCACAAAGGATTTCATCTTGTTCTCATTCGCCTCAGAGCATACCATCGCTGGCGCACTTTTGCAGAAGGCCGACCAAAATTTTGAAAAACCTATAACTTACTTCAGTAGGAAATTGAGAGATTCCCCACTGAGGTATGATATTATGGAGAAAAAAGAATATGCCTTGTTGAAAGCTCTCAAGGAATTCAAAACTTACATACTGCATTCCCATGTTATCGCTTACGTGCCCAACAACTCAGTCAAAGACATCCTTAATCAACCTAACCCTGAGGGAAGAAGAGGTAAGTGGATCACGATCATGCTGGAATACGACCTCGAAATCAAGCCCACAAAGATGATTAAGGGTCAGGGCCTTGTAAAATTGATGGTGCAGTCGAACTGCGACGTTATGGGAATTAACTTCATTGTCGATCTATCAGAGAATCCTCAGGAAGAAAAAACCACACAGGTGTCTCAAAAGTTCATCGATTCACCTTGGTATACGGACATCATTTATGTGTTGAAGAACCTGCAAGCTCCTCTAGGGTTAATTGAGACCAAGGCTAGGTTCTTAAAATTGAAGGCTACTAAGTTTTGCATCTTGGATAACTCCCTGTATTGGAAAGATCCGAGAGGGATATTGCTGAGTTGCTTGCTGGAAGATGATGTAGAACGAGTTATCAGGAAATTCCACAAAGGAGACTACAAAGGACATCACTACTGGAAAACCAATGTGCATAAAATTCTAAGAGCAGGTTACTATTGGCCCAACATCTTTGCAGACATATACAAAGAAGTTTCCAATTGCCACAAGTGCCAAATTTTCAATGGAAGGAAAAAGTTGCAACCCCTGCCGTTGAAACCAATCTCGGTTGAGGCATCGTTCATGCAATGTGTCCTGGACTTTATAGGAGAGATTCATCCACCATCCCCGACACAAAAAATATGGATACTTACGCCAAATATTACTTCACAAAATGGATCGAAGCAATTCCAACGAAGCAGGCTACCAACATAGTCATCATTCAATTTCTGGAGACCAACATCCTGTCTAGGTTCGGGTGCCCTATCAAGATCATCATGAATAATGCAACTGCTTTTAAGTCCAATAAAATGGAGAAGTTTTTCAAGGATTACAATATAACCCTGGGACATTCTACAATGTATTACCCACAGGGTAATGGGTTAGCATAATTGTCAAATAAAATCTTAACCATGATCATTCAAAGACTCATACATGAAAACAAGAAGGCCTGGCATAAGAAACTCATTTACGCGCCGTGGGCGGACAAAGTCACTACCAAAAATTCCATCTCCACATCACCATTCCAAATCGTATATGGTATGGACACGGTTTTCCCTACCTTGTTGGGATTTCCCATCAGGAAATTTCCGTAAGAGAAAGAGGCCAAGACAGACAACACAGAGATAAGGATAAATCAATTGATTCACATGCAACAGATGAGGGAGCAGGTTTACAATCGATTACAACTTCACCAAGATAGGATGAAGAAAACTTTCGACAAGCACTCTAAACAAGAAGAATTTCAGGTGGAGGATCTAGTGCTAAAGTGGGATGCGAGGAACGAAGACAAGGGAAAACACGAAAAATTCGATCATATTTGGATGGGTCCTTTCAGAATCGATGCGTACCACAGGAACAATGCATATCTATTAGAAGAGCTTAATGGAGACTCCACTGGCAAAGGGCCTGTGAATGGTAGGTTCCTCAAACACTATCTGGTTTAGTAAGGTCTGTTACATTTTTCATGTCATTGTAAATAGCCGTTTCATTTTTTTTTTCAAAGAAGGCATTTCGAGTCAGTCTGTTAGCAGAAAATTGAATCCCGGAGTGAAGGCCCTAAGTTTATACTGAGTCTGGTCGAAACTGTGTCATGAAGGTCTAGGTTGTGTTTTTCTTTTCCGTTGTTTTAGAGTCTGGAAGCCGAATAAGGCCCAATGGTCAGGCACCTGGTCTGCTGTTCTTTGCCACCTCACTGGGAGGATTACATCCCCATTGTAGCCATTTGTTAGCACCATCATTTGTTTTTAGTTAGTTAGAGTCAGTCTTAGTCGATTCATGGTCCGCGTGTCAAAGCGTGTGAGGTTAGGTACTGAACGACAAATGGGTCGAAGTTAGAAAGTGGCTGGTTGGCCCTTGGAGTCGGGAAGGGATATCAAAACCAAAACATGTGTAAGTGGTAAAGGTCTTTTCCTAAAGATTCAGGTCCTGTCAGAAGAGAGGGTTTTACGTGCCAAAGGTTGAGGCAAGTTATTAAATAGAAGTCGCGTTGATAGACAAAGTGACCATCATCATCTCATTATGAAGTCAGAAAGAATAAAAAATCACGATGCTCATATCATGTATGCTCTGTAGCTCTTATCCGCTGTACTTTACATGCCCTGAGGTGTACCCGTCGCGCTGATGTGCTACGAAAATCTTCGGCTTGCTTTCGAAAAAATCACATTAATTGCAGGAAGTACATTCCAGGTGACAAAGGAAACCCTATCAGCTGCAATGTAGATCCCTATGCATGTAGAAAGGTGGTCTAAAGGCATGCCTTTGGACGTGCTATGCTACGAGGAATTTATCAAACCAATTTGTTTAAACGGGAAGGTCGAAGCGGGCATTCCAAGTCAATATCTATAGGAGCCTTTTCGGAACTCCTGAGAGCGATTAGGAAATATTTCACTTGTGAAGGAAGGTTTGACAGAATACACCCACATGACATCAAATTGTTTATGCATTTCATAGGAAGGAGACTGTTAAATCTACATTTCTTCTTGCACCAAAGCCTCCAAGAAATGGCAGACAACGTCCGGGCTGAAGCAAACCAGCCAAAGAAGAAACCATCTCATGTCTCGCTGATTAAATTGTTGATAGTTGAGGAGTTGAGGCGATTGAGAAATAACTGGGATTCGTTTCTACTCACAGCCGACATCCCTAGGGACCCCAGAGGAGATTCCCCTCTACCCGCGGAAAAAGTAACACCTCACCGCGCGGAGGCGGAAATAGGAAGGGCCACAGAAGAAGGAATTTCATTGGAAGCCCTATCCCTCCAACAACCAATACCCCAAAGAAGGGGTAGGCCAAGGAAGGACAAGGAAACTAGGGAGGCCCAGTCCCCAAGCGAGCTACGTACAAAATCGACCGTTGAAGAGTTACTCATGCCCGCCATTTAGATAGAACCTGTCGAAGGTCCAAGTCGAGAAACCTATGGCAGAAGGAGAAGGATAGACACTAAAGGCACGGATATTCGCGAACCGTCGCAACAGCTAAAGTAGGTGCAAATCACTATTGCTGAGCTATACTAGGAAAATAGAGAGTTGAGACAAGAGTTAGCAACGAAGACCCTTGAAGCATCAACATCACAGGGTCGAGAGGGAAACATGACTTGGATCAAGAGGCAGCTCAAGGAAGCACAAGATACAATCATCCAGCTGCGCGAAGCACAGGGGATATCAGAAGAAATAAATGCAAAGAACTTCAAGGAATGTGGACCAGCCCTGGAAAACGTCCTCGAGGCTCTGGCCAGTGCACAAAAGAGGCTGAAAGGGAACATGGTTCTACAAAGGCAAGTAATCAATCTGAAAAGGTGCAACTGGTCTCTTAGGATAATTCTTCAGATATCAAAACTACAGACGAGGCCATAAGCATGATTATCAGACTCCATTTTTGTCTTCTCAGACATGGCAGAGATTTTGTTTCCTCGTGTCCTGTTTCCTACCGGGAAGTAGGGACTTTGACAGATGCCCGTGCGACAATCATACCAAGTGCAATGCTGGAAACCCATCTATTGAAAAGGACAAGTGTATGTTGGACATGCAATAGTTTGCAGTTACCCGCCACATGCACATTCCAACAAATGATCGTGCGACAAAAATCAAGGCCGTTACAATGGGTGGTAGGAGTCTGACAGAGCACTTGATCATCCGGATACCCTGTCAAAGGAAAATCATCGACACATCACTCTCTAACGACGAGATATTGCTGATGTCCAAACCATCGTGGCAAAGATGAGCGGTTATGGTGTGACTGAGTACAATTAGTTTCTATTTTTAGTAAAGTGCCATACTAATAGTCATCTAGCAGAGAATAGTCAAAGCCTAATTTATAGGGATAGTCGTTAGAGAGCAGGGTAGCCCGAGCGGCGCACCCTGGTCTATGTATTTCGTCTTTTCAATGTAATTCGGGTTGGTTTGAAAAACAATGTAGACAGTGAATATTGAATGTAGCTTTGAACTTGATTGAAACTTAATGCAAAGGTCCTGAAGCTTTGATGAAAAGATTCTAATGGTAGAAGTTTGATGTATTGTATTTTGTCTTTGCGTACGTGCTTTCCTGTGTTCTTTATATTCATATATTTATTTTGTCTAAATCGATACGTGATTTTGAATCTAGAATTCATTGCACGGTGCTCTAGATTCACACCATTTAGATAACTTTGTTTCTTCTAAGTGAACTCCGAATTCATCCCCAGCAGTGCTCCGAGTTGCTTCATGTGTTTTTCTCTCGCCACACACAACAATTTTTAACTGAAAGACTGTTTCTTCCTTATCCTTTATCCTTTCAAGTTCAATCACTAAGTCATTTGTTTCTATCATTTTCTTAAATTGGCTTCATAGCCCAAGGTCTTGCTTTCTTTCACCAATAGAACCAGAAATATTGTCTAAAAGTGTTAAACCTAGCTGACAGTTTAAAGCCATAACCTGTACAGAGACAAAGTCTCAGAGAGAGTCCTCTCTAGGTCTAAAAGGCTAGTTTCCGGCCTTAAATTTGATTTGTAGGTTGCCTCTGTCATTTGTTTTCTCAGCCGGACGAAGTTTACAGAGTGCTAACAATGACTACGCTCATTCGCAAGAATAATATGAGTCCAATGAAGATCTGAAGGCCTTTTTACAATAAACATGAATTCCAAAACCCTAGACATTCAAAAACCTAACCCTAGGAGATGAAGCACAAAAATTCATGTGTGCCCCGTTGGAGTAAGTTTGTACATCAATTTCCAGGGGTCGTAACTTTTGCATACGCTCTTCGTTTAGGGAGCACGATAGCTCATTGGAAAGGTGTCTAAGAGAATATTCATTTAGGGGACTGAATCAAAGCCTTCATTATCATTGAGGTGTCTGATCATGAAAAATTTTTGTTTAGGCCCTCAAAATAGCCCCGAAAGTTTGGGACCCGAAAAACTGCTAAAAATAGTAAGTTGCCAAAAAACTGTTTTGAGCCAGTTGGAAAAGGTGGGTGGCCATTGAGATCCTCCTGGATCAACCTTATAAGGACCATGGTACTTGGGTGCAAATTTATTGTCTTTTTGTTTCTTTAGGGACATTCATTTGTATGGCTACATCCTTAGAAATGTCCAATACCCACTTCAAAGAGTCTTTCACTGTGATGTTGATCTGTGAATTGTTTTTTTTTTGTGCTATAGATAGTTGGAGAACCTCTTCTTGGTGTTGTATATGATCCTCCATTAATTGAAACTTAGGTTCCCTTGCAAGGGTGATGTGGTGGATGATGATACCCACAGAGTGCCACAAAGGGGGACATTTTAGATGAAGTATGAAAAGTAGTGTTGTACCACCATTCCACCAAAAGTAAGCATTTAGCCCACTATTACTATTCATCAAAGGAAAAGCATCAAGGATAACCTTCTAGACATTTATTAACAATCTTAATTTTCCCATTAGATTGGGAATGGTAAGAGTAGTTGTGAGCTAGTTGAGTGCCCAATCAAGAAAACACGTTGATCACTTATACTAATCTTAGGGTTTCCATGTAGTGTTTGATTTGTTTCCATGAATGTTGAAACTATTGTACTTTCTTTAAAAGTATGAAAAAGTGAGCAAAAATAGGCATGTTTGGTAAGTCAATCCACCACCACAATGTTTCGTTCTTGTCTTCAAACCTTGGTAGACATGTGATAAAATCCATTGGGACCTGTTCCCAACATTGACTTGTTATGGTTGATGATTCTAGAAGGCTCAAGGTCTTAATAATCTATCCATTGTTCTATTTGGAAACCAACACTCTACCATAAATTTATGAACATCGATTTAAATATCTTCAAAGAAAAACTAATTTTTGACCCTATGATGAGTTTTAAAAAATCCCAAATGTCCACCTATAGGAGAATTGTGCATATAAAAAATGACCCTTTGTTTAAGTTGGGGATTCTTACATAAATATAGGTGATCCTTATACCAAAGTGAATCATTCTTCCACAAATTTATTTGATGCACTAATGTCTTGTTGTAGTCACTGGATGAGTTTCTGTTCATGTTGGTTCTGTTGCGATTCTATCCTTGCTTCTTTCACCTAATCAAATTATAAAATGTAAATAGCACAAAGTAAGGTCTCAATGTCCTCCTCTTTCCTTGAAAATGCATGATTCGAATTTTAGGGGGTATATGGTCTAAATTCAGATACAAAAAGTCATAAATCTATAAAGATAATAGATTTCCCATGTGGGTCAAAGTGAGTCCCAACTCTCCATTATTGTATTGGGTTTTATTTTCCACTACTTAGTTAGTTGGGTAGTTAGACTCATTTAATGAGCTCTTTCCATTATTGCATTGGGTTACCTCCT
>JZKD02S1749771.1:28791-51375 GCA_000966675.3 Picea glauca
TATATATATTAGCTCGATGTGCACTTCTAGGTAAACCTTGCGCACTTACCTAGGTGCGTGCAACACTGTGGAATGTGCACACCCTCCCCTTGATGCGTAATCTTGAACACTTACTTAGGTATGTGAAACACTATTAAATGTGTGCACCCTTTCTTTGATAGCAATTCCCTGCACACTACTCAGGTGTGCACAAAACCAAACTTGGTGCCAACGAATCACTAACCTATATGAATATTTACATTTACAATTGATACCAATGAATCACCATCCTATATGTACAATTACAAAGGGTTTGGATTAGGGACATTACATTCTCCTACCCCTTATTTATGCATCGTCCTTGGTGCATCATATACACATGTACATACGAAATTTCAAAAATCTTCCAACAAATGTGGATACTCTACCCGCATAGAATCATTGTGCTCCCAAGTTTCATCCTTAGGATCGTACCAGATCCATTAGAACTTTACTAGCTCTATGACTTGATTTCAGAGCTATTTGATTTTTCGATCCAATATGCAAACTGGTCGCACTTGGAAATCACCTTCTGGCTCCACCTAAATCACATTTCAATCAATAATATGAATAACATCAAGTATATACATTTTAAGAAATGATAATTGGAAAACATTATGAATACACAATGATGCATGCAATGCAAGAATATATGCAATAGGACCAATCCTCTCTAGGATTTCAAATGGCCGATAGTAGCACGCTTCCAACTTATAACAATTTCCCAACTTCAGGAAACTGCGTCTAGATTTTACTTTCAAGAACATGTGGTCACCTACTTTAAAATCTCTGTGGGTTTTTCTTTTATCTGTGCAACTTTTCCGCCTGTCTTGGGAAACCTTTAAATTCTTCCTTATATTTAACATCTACTCCTCCATTTCCCGGATCAAATCTGGCCCAACTATTGTGCAGTCTGTTGGATCATCTCTGTTATCCCCATTTTGTGGGATAACTAAGGAGATTATGTCTCAAGGCGCTCAGGTTGCAGATATGGAGTATTGAGAGACTACATGACCAATAATTTCCATTTGTACAGATGGAGACCCTTCTTGCCACCATAGAGGTCATAGATTTTTATATGGAATCCACCACACCATATGGCTTCTGAGAGGCAATGGGACTTGATCCATGAGGTACAAGTCATGTATTATGGTGAGTGTCATTTCAATATTTGAGGCATTCGAGTATGTTGCATCTTAGACTGATTTAGATTTCATGACATATGCTTGGACATGCCTTTTCCCTGTTTCACCTTGGTGGTTGACATTGTGCCCTAGTAAGTGGTCTTTCTTGGGGATGGTTTTGATACTAAGAACTCCCTTAAAGAGCCATCGTACCATTCCTGACCATACTTACCACTTTCCATCTTTATTTCCCCCCATTTCCTTATCTCTTGGGATTTTAGGGTGTATTGAACCAAGAAGGGGTTGTCCCTCATTCTATGGGAAGAAGGAGATGAAGGCCCAGAGGGATTGTTGTTGGGTAAAAGATAAAATCCTATGTATAAACCTTCTATATGATTTTCCCAGAGAATTCCCCCAAGAAATCAATGAAATGCTTATCTGTAAGACAAGGGGGACCTACAAGAATAATGATTAAGAATTCTCAAAGGATTAGTTGGAGGATAGGAGGTCTCATCACGAGTCAACCTATCATGATCATGGATATCTAGTGGTGTGACATTACCATCATCTGGTCACCAAGCCAAGGTAATGGCTCTTAGTTGCATGGCTGGGAGAAAGGGGGTATCATCACGAGCCAACCTTCTCATTTCCACTAAGCATTTGTGAGTGATACTGTCATTATCTGGACACCACACCAAGAAAATGGCCTTCAACTTGTCCCTAAATTTTGAAAGAAACAAAGAATGGAAAATGATGGGCTTGGAAAAATTGCATCGCAAATGAATGTGCCACACACCCTCTACAAAGGCACCCATGAATGAGACACTACAACCCCTTGTATTTGATGAACCCCATGCCAATTGAGTCTTGACCCTTAACCACTTCATCCACTTTACATGGCTTAGAGAGGGATCTCTGGGAAACACTCCTTGAACTAGGGAAAGATCTACCCAATAGGACACCTCATCAACCCTCCCATGTCCAAGCTTGGGAAATCACGTAATGTCTTTGAGAATTTAATTGTTTGACAAGGTAATATTTGATGCACACACTTAGGTGGCTCATTTATTGACTCGATTTACTTATCATGATATTTTTACTTGAGATCCTTGGAGGGCGTGCTTATTTGTCTTTGTAGGACCTAGTTGGTGGACAATTTTGGAGGAACAAGAGTAGCTTGAGCTGCCATGGGGCTTGAATCCCTCAGGTGGATGCCAAGGGCCCACATGCCGGATGAGAGAGATGAAACTTTAGAGTCTTAGAATATGACTTGGATAACTTAACCTAGCCCCTACATGTGAAACATGTTTCCTAGAAGAGGCAAAAATTCACCCTTAGAGGCATGACGCCATCTAGGGGGGCTAGGGTTGGTGGTGAGGTTGATATGCATTGGAACACGGAAATTTTGAGGATTTTGAGGTTTTGCCCATGAAGGAAGTGACTTGGATTCTTGACATGTGGCTTTGGGAAGTCTACCTACACTCCTCCAACACCAACAACTTGTTCATAGTGCCAAAATGTCCCCTACAGGGGTGACGTCACTTTAAATTAGGGTTTCTCTTTGTGTAAAAGTAAATTTTAAGTGAATTGTTTAATATTATTTTATAAAAGGGGAAAGATTAGGATTTTTGAATACGAGTGTGTATACCCTCCTAGATTTATCCTATGTTTGGTTGGAATACCCTAGGGAGTAAGAGGGTTTACATCCCTAGGGTTGTTGTTTATATATATTGTGCTTTAAAGACTCCATCACCCAATTTTTAAAGGCATTAATCTGAAGTATTTTTGCATTGGGAAACACAATTTCTTATCGTATTAACTTTTTGCAACTTGGGTTGTGTTCCTTGTGCTTAGAGCACCTCCCAGCCATTAGGGTTTCCCCTTATAAGGGGTAGTTCTTGCTACTATTACAAAATTTCATCTTCAGCCATTAGTGATTCAAAAACCCCAATCTAATTGCTTTAATAACTCTCAAATAAACTTGCTGGAATTTGCCCAAAGTTTGCACACTTACACTTCTTGGTCTAGCACACTTTTTGGAAACGTTTGGAGGATTTTTAGTGGATTATTTTCTTGCTGTAATAAGTTGATTGTTACAGCCATAAGGTTGATATATATTTCTGCATAAAGTGTTTACAACAACCTTATATTTTCATGCTAGTATCTTGGTCTTTAAATCTTGAGTTTTACTAGTGTTTAGCTAGTTTATGTCTTGTATCTTTCACTTGATTTATAACACTTGTTTAGCATCTTATTGTGCCATTTTATTGTTGATATATATTGTTACTAATAACTTCTATTAGGGACAACAATATTAACTTTCTTTTCCAATTGGTTATATTGCATCATATGCTTGGTTTTCTTGTGCCTCAGACAAGTACTTCACCATTGGAAGGTCACTTAAAACATTTGGAAACCCTTGAACCTTCCCAAGATTCTTTCCCAAGATCTCTGTACCACTTATAATTGACCTTTAGGGACATCCTCTTCATATCCATCTTTTTTCATCTCATTTTCCCTAGAGTCACCGAGATTCTCCCCTTGAGGTGACTACCTCACCTCTAAAGTGATGGGGACACCTGCCTAAGGTGACAGTGGGTAGGTTCCCTTCTAGTTGTCACCAATTGGTGGTTGGGTCGGGTTTTTCCCAACATAAAACTTGTGCGATAACATTTTGGCACCATTGCCGAGGAGGATTTTGAATCCTCTTTGGAACCCTAACAACACTTTGTCAAGCTATCTCGAAGCATGCATCCCTTCGCTTTCTTGGTGACTCCATCCAAGGGATGTTTCCTTTCCACCCTTCTTGATGATCTCTTCTAGCAGCTCATATGGTGAATCCAACCCCCCATAACCCTTCCTCTTCCAAACATTTTACCTTGGGAAGTTCAAGCCTTCTAAGGTCTACCAAATAAGGCCTCCTCTCAAGTCTTCCATTGTCAAAACCCTCTTCCATGATACCATTCCTTTTTCTCCAATGGCTCATCCTTGGGAAAATGACCTCTACAAACCCCTTAACATGTACAATATCCAAGGTTACCCTAACATAATTTCAAAAGAGTCTAACAAGTGGTTTCCAAGGTTCCCAGGAAATAATGTAGTGACCCCTGAGGACCATCTTTATGTCATGGGTCAAGACATGGACAATGAAAGTATTGAGCATGAAGACGTAGCCATGAAATTATTTGCTTCATCATTAACTGAAGAATCTCTTGATTGGTTCAGAGGGATCCCTGATGATCATCTCACATCATATGAATATTTTTCCATCTTATTTAAGAGAAGATGGTCAACAAAGACAGATGGTGGTATGCTTGGAGCTCAATTCAATCAGATAAAGAAAAAGGATAATGAAACAATGAAGTAGTTCAATACTATATTTGATAGGTTGTACAATCATATTCCAACAGAATTCCATCCTAGAACATCATCAATTCATCTCCTTTACATGAATGCTTTTGAAGGGCATTTTTGATTCATTCTGAAAGACAAGAAGTTCACATCAGAAGTTCACAAGACAATGAGTACAATGATGATATTTAAGAGAATATAATTGAATCAAGGGTATAAACTTTTCACTACCCTTGTTCTAAAGCATAAGCAAAGAATAAGGTTTCCAATAATAATGCTCCTGATCTGATTTCCCTCTTGACTCAGAAAATAGATCAGATGACTACTCAGTTCACCTAGGTGCATAATCAAATTATGCATTGTCTTACTACTTTGGAAAGGAATCAATCTACTCCCAGACCTCAATTTACCAAACATCAGAGAGATTCCACAGGTTGGAAACCAATGCCTCAACAAGAGGCAAAGGCCCCAAATAATTTGAAACCAGTAATTGGGACAGTTAACATAGAAGCTTGGTGTCTTCCATGCCAAGAACCCCATAGAGAATATGAATTCCCCCGATGAGATGAATATGAATTTCATGGATATGATCTATGTTTTCCAAGAGGAACAAGTCACTCAAGAACAAGTCACAAAGGCATTGAATCGGTTAACAGATAATCAAAAGAAGGAATTAAGGAGGAGGGAATATCTGACCTACACTAGAAGGAATGAAGCTTCATCCCCTTCATATCAACATGACATTTGTCTTCCATCAACAAAGAAGGTGGTACCACCACCTCCACCTTTGGTACATGATTTTATTCCTAAGACAACTCTTGTAGTCGATATTTAGTTAAGTATAGATGTTGCAAGCATATTTGGAAAATTGAATATGGCAGTCCCAGTAATAAAGATGTGTAATATTCCTTCCATGAAAAGGGAAATTTTGAAAGTATTACAAGTGCCAACCGAGAAGGAGAATCCTCCCATCATATTACACACTATGTATCTCTATCAACCAAGAGACATGAATCCTCATTTCTACCTTTCATTATGCATGAATGGCCTCCACTTGAACAACTACATGCTTGACTCTAGTGCGTAAAAAAATGTCATGTCATTGAAAGTAATGGAGCAGCTCGGTCTGAAGACAACCTGACTCTATGGTAATGTATGCGGTATTGATTCTAGAAGGGTCAAGGTCTTTGGGGATTGTGAGAACATTGAGGTTTTTCTAGTTGATTTTCCACATATCAGCCTCCTTATGGACATATTAGTGATTGATGTTATGGATGCTTGGGGGATGATCTTATCAAGGACTTGGTTCTCTTCTCTTGGGGGTTTTCTTAGCATGAGTATTACACATGTATACATTCCCATGGGAGATGGCACATATGAAATATTACATAGTAGGGAAAAGAATGATAAACATGTGATGGATCCAAGTGGCCCTAATTATGTCAGTGAACACAATTATGAGATGCCCCCACAGATTGTTGAGTATTATCCATCCGAATTACACTTCATGCAAGAAGAATCCATATAGATGTTTCTCCCATGGAAAAACAAATACAAAGGGAAACTTGCAAAATACCATGGGAAGGAGCCAAGGTCTATCCAAATTTTGAAGAAATAAGGCGAAAAGCATGAAGGAATCATCAATGAGATGGTCCACACATAGCCTCCTTCATATCCATGCGTTGAGAATACACCTTGTATCAATTTCAATGAAGGAAGTCTTGCGCTCATGTGGGAAAAAATAAAGGGCAAGCTGATATATGACTAGAGAAATAACAATTCATGTATTGACCCTTACATCATCAAGAAGAAGTATGGTAAATAAAAGTACTATCTAACAACCTTAGATGAGAGAAAGATGCCATTACCAGTGGATGGATCTCTTCTCCAACCCTATGTTCACATCACATGACTTCTTCAGGGCCCATGCCCTAGGTAAGTAGGTAGGTCATCTTGATGTCCTTGCATTTGCATTTTGATTGCTCATATTAGTTTAGATGCATTTCATATTTCATTTTTCTCTACTTGCATATTGATTTCATGCTTAGTTTAGAAAATTTTGAAAAAATGTCAAAATTTTTATTTTCTAGATTAGATTTTATTTTGTATTATATATATATATATATAAAAGGGTGATAACACCACCCTAGATGCTCTGATCCTTTTTTTCTGAGTTTTGGCAGTCACATGTCTACAGGGAGATGTTGCGGTTCTCATGCACTCTACGACAAGCACATGTCCCCAATTAGGAGCCATATGTTATCCCCATTTTGTGGGATAACTAAGGATATTGTGTCTCGAGGCCCTCAAGTTGCAGATATGGAGTACCAAGAGAATACATGACCCACAATATCCATTTACACAAATGGAGAACCTTCTCGCCACCAAAAAGGTTGTAGATTTTTAGATGGAATCCACCACACTATCTGGATTCCAAGAGGCAATGGGCTTTGCTCCATGAGGTAGAAGTCAGGTATTATGGTGAGTGTCATTTCAATATTTGAGGCATTTGAGTATGTTGTATCTTAGACTTCTTTAGATTTCATGACATATGCTTGAACATTATGCCTTTTTTCTTGTTTCACCTTGGTAGTTGACATTGTGCCCTAGTAATTGGTCCTTCTTGGGGATTGTTTTGATACTAAGAACTCCCTTGAAGAGCAATCATACCATTCCTAACCATAATGACCACTTTCCATCGTTATTTCCCCCCATTTTCTTATCTCTTGGGATTTTAGGGCATATTGAACCAAGAAGGGGTTGTCGCTCATTCTATGGGAAGAAGGTGATGAAGGCCCATAGGGATTGTTTTTGAGTAAAAGATAAAATCCTATGTATAAACCTTCCAGATTATTTTCCCAGGGAATCCCCCAAGAAATCAATGAAATGCTTATTTGTAAGACAAGGGGGACCTATAAGAATAATGATTAAGAATTCTCAAAGGGTTAGTTGGAGGATAAGAGGTCTCATCATGAGCCAACCTATCATGATCATGGATATCTAGTTGGTGTACGCAACACACCCCTACCTCAGCAGGCTCTGTGCGACCTCCCGATCTTAGGATCGCTCCAAATCTTCCTTGAGCTGAAGTGACTCCTTTAGTTCCCTACTGGAACCTTCAACAAATCTGATCCATAGGTCCTTTCCCGAAAACCCCACCTGTGCGCACATGCACAAGGTGCGATCTTTACCTCCTCCAAGCGACCACAACACTATGACCAAGGCCAAATATGATGGGGACTTTTTCCGATTTAGAAATTTGAGTTTCGCGACTTTGCGAACCCTAGTGTCGAGTCTTTGACCCCTCGATCCCCCGAATTCTGAAATGATGAAATGATGAAAAGGCTCAATGATGGTTAGCCCTTGGACAAACCTCAGTCCATGTAAACAATTCCCCCATGACCACAACCCTACTATGAAGGCGTGTCATGTTTCACAACTTTGGGATTTCCAGCGCAAAGTGCCCCGACTCCTTGCCCTCGAAACTTCCGAAAAGCCAAACCTCAAACTGCCAAAATGTGTGATTGCAGTCCTACTCCAAACATACATCACATTTCATGACTTCAGGGTTTTCAATCCTCTGTGCCCCAACTCCTTGTCTTCAGAATGGACGAAATACCAAACTCCAAAATGCCGAAAAGCCAAACCCCAAAATGTCGGTCTTCCGCTCCAAACTGGGATCAACGACTCATAGCCTCCCCTGATCTAACGAATCATATCCTTTCAAGATTCCATGGATCAAGAGTCCCAAACTCTTGCTGTTTACATCTTCCGATGTTCGAAATGCCAAAATCCTCCTTTCGAGGACTTCCCCGAACCTCGACTGCTGCCACGTATCCTCCTGCGATGAACGATCCTGATGTTTTTGGGACTTTGACGAGTCCTTCTCCCGAGATATGAGAGGGTTAAACCTCATGCACCTTCTCCTGGATCTAATGGCTATCAGTCCATGCCCTCAGATCTGACGACCTAGATCTTTTCTCTTGCGTTCTTTCCTCCTGTGGCCTCGACATGAACTCCACGGTCCAAATCTCTTCTCCTCTTTATCTAACAGAAACTGTAGCTCCCTCCCGAGCTTCCGCTTCTTGCTTCTCCTTGGAATATTTTCTTGCTCCAAAAGGCCTCAGCCTTTTTCTCCTCTACGAGCTCGATCTACCTTGGACAAACTCGCTTGTGTTCTAAGGACGTTGTCTCTCCTGAGCTTTGGGACTATGAAACCTCAAAGGGTTCCCCAACTTCTACACTCCTTGTAGCTATTGCTCTGTGCGCAAAGGCACTGTTCCTCTTGATATTTCTTTATCTCTGAAACCTCAAAGGGTTTCTGAGCCTCTGCACTCCTTGCAGGGTCCTTGCACATAACCGCGCTATCCTTCCTGAGCTTATCTATGGTTCAGACCTCAAAGGGTCTCTATCCCTTTCTTTCCTTGAAAGGATGGAAGTGCTCTCTGGAAAATTCCTGCTCAAGCACTCCTTGCTGAGCCTGGAGGGTGTTCAGTAACCCTGTGAAGGTATTCCCTGGATGCTTCTCTTCTCTCTTTGAACTCAAATAAGATTTCCCTCTGTGCACTCTTGCTCTTACTCATTTCCCTCCTAGAAGAGCTCTACAAAACCTACAGTTGTTCTGTCTTCTCAACGAACTCAAAGCAGAGTTGTCTTCCATGCACTCTAGGCACTTTCTCAATGCCCTCCTGGTAGAGATTCCACAAAATTCTTATAAATTATGTCTTCTCTTTGCCTTCCTATACACATTATTACCTCCAAGGTGTTCAACAATCTTGAGGCTTCTCCCTGAGTCAGTGACTTCAGCTAGTGCGCCCTCTTGGCACGTCTTTGTCTGAATCCACAGAATTTAGAAGTGCACTCCTGCACTAGTCTTCAGAGACCACAGTACTCTGTCATGCACTCTTGCATGAAACCACAAAGAACCCAAACCTGAAATCAAAGAACCCACATATAGGAATATATATCTATCCCTGCAAATGCACATCTAACATACATCTACATCATATCTTAAACACACAAAGACATTCATCAACACATATAGAATAACATGCAGGAAAAAATGCTCTGTTTATATTAATCTCAGAAATGCCTCTTTATAATGTGTTTGAGCTTGGACTACAACAGAGTCTCGACTCTCTCTTCTCTTCTCCTCTATTTGTGCTAATGACTAGGTACAAAGAAGATATAAGATCTTTTACATGAGGGGCTCTTTGAGCTCTTCCCTCCAAGCTACCTACTCTCAGTAATCACATTCAACTACATTGAATGGATGTATAGTCAGAATCAGATCTAGATCTAAGCCTTACAACCATTTAAGGCCTCCTCTATCTCAAGCCTACGCACATGCATGGCTTTTGGCTCTACCATCCTTACAAACATTTAATACATTAAATTCAAATTCAAAATTTGAAAGTGAGAGGGTTGCACCTCTCCTCTCCATTGAATGCACACTTAGTGGGCTGGCTAGCTGGTGCATTGCTGGCTTGAAGCGATGCTCCTGCATCATACTACTCTGCTGTGAAAAATGCATGAGCTCCTGCTCATGAGCTTCCCAACATCGCTGTTGAAATCCACGTGGATCCCAAACAGTTCTCTGGAGCTATCCATCTTCTCCTCTTCTTCGTTGCTGCTACTGCTACTGCTTCCCTGCTACTCTTGCAGGTCTTCCTCTGCTCAAATTCTCTTCGCTGACCACTTTTGTTGATCGGATAATCAGCCTTTTGATCTCCTCAATCTCCTTGTCTAGCTGCTGCCATGGCTGGTTCTTGTTTTGCAGTCTCCTCGGCTGCACTTCCTCCTTATTGGTGGGTAGATCAACTAGATCTACCATGCCATCTTCTTGCTCTTCTATGTCACTAGCTGGCCACTCTGCTATAGACTCCAGCTCTACAATCTCATTACTGAGATGTTGCTCAGCTTCTTCTTCTGATAGCTTGACTGTCAGCTCTCCTGCTGGCATATCTCCAGCTTCTTCCAGCTACTCCTCAGACTAGAATTTCCCTTCTCTTTCTGCTACATACCTCAGCATTACAATCATCATCATCTTCTCAGCCCCCTGGCTGAAATCTCTGAGCGATTCCTTGGAATGATCCTTTGTTATCATCAGCATGATTGTCTTCTCATGGCAGTCGTCTACTAGCTCTGGATTGTTCAACCAATCCTCCATCATTTCCAACTCCTTCTCCCATGGAGTGAGCATCTCAACTGCATGCTCTTCATCTTCCCTTGCTGTCATCTTCAATGTTGCAACTGTCTCCCCTTCAGCTTCCTGGCTGAAAATTTTGAGCCATTCTTCTGAATGCTCCTTTTCCTTTTCTTGGATAGCCTCTGATATTTGCTCCATATTTTTGATAGTAACAACTGGCTATCTTTATGATGTTGTTGCATATGCAACACAAGCTCTCACCTCAACTGGGCTAAGTGGCAGGAATATCTCAATTCCTCCAATGATCATAATTCTCTTCTGATCTTCCTCTATCATCTCCTCTCGCTGATCTGAACTCATCCCTGAGTTCATGAGACTTTCAGACAGTCTCATCTTCTCTCCCTTGCCCACTAGGAAATATGGGATTTCTTCACTGCCCACCTGGCAGTCTATGAGATCAATCGATCCCATCTCTATTAGCACTCCTTTCTGAAATGAACTCACTTTTGAGCTCCTGAGACTTTCAAACAGTCTCACCTGCTCTCCCTTGCCCACTTGGCAATATGGGATTTCTTCTCTTCCCACCTGGCAGTCTATGAGATCCTCTAACGATCCCATCACATTGCCCACCTGGCAATTGGAAAATTCATCTTTTCCCTCCTAGCAGTTCATGAGATCTGAAATTGATCTCTCTTCCTCATCACTGAGATTTCTCCTAGCTTATGGTTCACATATGTGAACCACTTCCTCCTCTGGTTCGTTGAGGTTTTCATCATGCCTCAACCATCCTTTCAATAGTCTCTGCTGTCTTCTCGCCAACATTTCTTTGATTGGCCACTTCACCTTTTTCTTGATGGGCCATTCATACACCCATTGCGATTTTGCATCCTGTTGCACCCGTAGTGCAAGCTCTTCCATTCTCGCTCTGATCTCAGTGAGTTCTAGATCCATCTCTAGATTTTTCTTCTATTGCTGATGGTTCTTCTTTCCACTGCGTCCATGGCCTTCAATAGCCATCTTCCTATTTTTGTCTGCCCTCCTGGAAAACTTGCTGCTATCACTCTGCAACCGTGAGTGCTTCCATCATCTCCTATAGTCCTCTTGACTGTCTTACTTGACTGTTGCATCCTGCAACAATCATCATAGAGCTTCAACACTCTGTCTTCCTTTTCCTCTGCCTGCAATACACAGACATAATCACTCTCTGATACCACTTGGTGTGTATCAGAATACTCCTTCTCTTTTGGCTCCTTCTGCCTGCAATATACAGAAAAAAACAAGCTTTGATACCACTTGGTGTACGCAGCACCCCCTGCCTCAGCAGGCTCTGCGCGACCTCTCGGTCTTAGGATCACTCCAAATCTTCCTTGAGTTGAAGTGGCTCCTTTAGTTCCCTGCTGGAACCTTCAACGAATATGATCCATTGGTCCTTTCATGAAAACCCCACATGTGTGCACATGCACAAGGTGTGAGATTTACCTCCTCCAAGCGACCACAATGCTATGACCAAGGACAAATATGATCAGGACTTTTTCTGATTTGGAAATTCGAGTTTCATGACTTCGTGAACCCTAGTGTTGAGTATTTGACCCCTCGATCCCTCGAATTCTGAAATGTCGAAATGCTGAAAAGGCTCAATGATGGTTAGCCCTTGGCCAAACCTCGATCCATGTGACCACTTTCCCCATGAACACAACCCTACTCCGAAGGTGTGTCGTGTTTCGCGAATTCAGGATTTCCAGCGCAAAGTGCCCCGACTCCTTGTCCTCGAAACTTCTGAAAATCTGAACCCTGAACTGTCGAAATGTGTGATCGTAGTCCCACTCCAAACATACATCGTGTTTTGTGACTTCAGGATTTTCAATCCTCTGTGCCCCAACTCCTTATCTTTGGAATGGATGAAATGCCGAACTCCGAAATGCCGAAAATCCAAACCTCGAAATGTCGGTCTTCTACTCCAAACTAGGATCAACAACTCATAGCCTCCCCTGATCCAAAGACTTATATCCTTTCGGGATTTCGCGGTTCAAGAGTCCCAAAATCTTTCCCTTTTCATTTTTCGGTGTTCGAAATGCTGAAATCCTCCTTTCGGGGACTTCCCCGAACCTCGAACGCTGCCACGTATCCTCCTGTGATGAATGATCCTGATGTTTTAGGGACTTTGACGAGTCCTTATCCTGGGCTATGCGAGGGTTAAACCTCGTGCACCTTCTCCTAGATCCTATGGCTATCGGTCCATGCGCTCAGACTTGAAGACCCAGATTTGTTCTCCTGCGCGCTTTCCTCCTGCTGCCTAGACACGAAATCCACGGTCCAGATCTCTTCTCCTCTTGATCTAATGACAGTTGTATCTCCCTCCTGAGCTTCCTCTTCTTCCTTATCCTTGAAAGATTTTCTTTCTCCAAAAGTCCTCATCCTTTGTCTCCTCTACGAGCTCAATCTGCGTTGGAAAAAATCGCCTGCATTGTAAGGACGCTGTCTCTCCTGAGCTTCAGGACTATGAAACCTCGAAGGGTTCCCCGACTTCTGCACTCCTTACAACTATTTCTATGTGCACAAAGGCACTGTTCCTCCTGAGATTTCTTTATCTCTGAAACCTCAAAGGGTTTCTCTGCCTCTGCACTCCTTGCAGGGTCCTTACGCACAACTGTGCTATCTGTCCTGAGCTTATCTGTGGCTCTGACCTCAAAGGGTCTATGTCCCTTTCTTTCCTTGAAAGGATGGAAGTGCCCTCTAGCAAATTCCTACTCAAGCACTCCTTGCTGAGCCTGGAGGGTGTTCAGTAACCCTGTGAAGGTCTTCCCTGGATGCTTCTCTTCTCTCTCCGAAATCAAACAAGAGTTCTCTCCGTGCACTCTTGCACTTGCTCAATGCTCTCCTGGAAGATCTCTACAAACATACAGTGGTTATGTCTTCTCAACGAACTCGAAACAGAGTTCTCTCCCATGCACTCTAGGAACTTTCTCAATGCCCTCCTGGCAGAGCTTCCACAAAATTCTCAGAAATTCTATCTTCTCTGTGCCTTCCTCTGCACAGTCTTACCTCCAAGGTGTTCAACAACCTTGAGGCTTCTCCCTGAGTTAGTGAATTTAGCGAGTGTGCCCTCTTGGCACATCTTTGTCTGAATCCGTAGAATTCAGAAGTGCACTTCTGCACTGGTCTTCAAAAACTGCAATACTCTATCATGCACTCTTGCATGAAACCACAAAGAACGCAAACCTAAAATCAAACAACCCACAGATAGGAAAATCTATCTGTCCCTGCAAATGCACATCTAACATACATCTACAACATATCTTAAACACACAAAGACATTCATCAACACATATAGAATAACATGCAGGAAAAACTGCTCTATTTATATTAATCTCAGAAATGCCTCTTTACAATGTGTTTGAGCTCAGATTGCAATAGAGTCTCGACTCTCTCTTCTCTTCTCCTCTATCTGCGCTAATGACTAGGTACAAAGAAGATCTAAGATCTTTTACACAAGGGGATATTTGAGCTCTTCCCTCCAAGCTACCTACTCTCATTAATCACATTCAACTACATTGAATGGTTGTCTAGTACGAATCGGATCTAGATCTCAACCTTACAACCATTTAAGGCCTCCTCTATCTAAAGCCTGCACACATGCATGGCTTTTGGCTCTACTAGGCTTACAAACATTTAATACATTAAATTCAAATTCAAAATTTGAAAGTGAGAGGGTTGCACCTCTCCTCTCCATTGAATGCATGCTGAGTGGGTTGGCTGGCTGGCGCACTACTGGCTTGGAGCGATGCTCCTGCATCACTAGTGGTACGAAATTACGATCATTTGGTCACCAAGCCAGGGTAATGGCCCTCAGTTACATGGTTGAGAGAAAGGGGGTATCATCATGAGCCAAACTTCTCATTTCCACTAAGCATTTGTGAATGATACTGTCATTATCTGGACACCATACCAGGACAATGACCTTCAACTTGTCCCTAAATTTTGAAAGAAATAAAGAATGGCAATACGATGGGCTTGGAAAAATTGCATTATAAACGAATGTTCCACAAACCCTCTACAAAGGCACCCATGAATGAGACACTACAATCCCTTGTATGTCATGAACCCCATTCCCATTGAGTCTTGAACATTAAACACTTCATCCAATTTACATGGATTAGAAAGGGATCTCTTGGAAACACTCATTGATCTAGGGAAAGATCTACCCAATAGGACACCTTGTCAACCCTCCTATATCCAAGCTTGGAAAATCACATAATGTATTTGAGCACTTAATTGTTTGACAGGGTAATCTTTGATGCACATCCATAGGTGGCTCATTTATTGACTTTATTTACTTATCATGATATTTTGATTTGAGATCCTTGGAGGGCATGCTTATTTGTCTTTGCAGGACCTAGTTAGTGAACAATTTTGGAGGAATAAGCCTAGATTGGGATTCCATGGGGCTTGAATCCCACAGGTGGATGCTAAGGGTCTGCATGTCAGATGAGAGAGATGAAACCACATGTCAGATGAGAGAGATGAAACTTCAGAGGCCTAGAAGATGACCTGGAAGACTTAACCTATCCCTTACATGCCAAACGTTTTTCCTAGGAGAGGCAAAACATCACCCATAGAGGCATGACGTCATCTAGGGGAGCCAAGCTTTGGTGGTTGTTGGTTGTGGAGACTGATTATCTTCATGTTTCATAGGTCTTTGTTTTCAACTGTTTTTATACCCCATGAAGAATGTACACCCCTCCACGCGGGGGGGTCGTAGGGGGGGATTTCCCCCTTTGTGGGGTTCGGGGGCAAGTGGGTCCTCGATGGGGGTTTGGGGGTGAATCCCCTGAAGGAAAAATTCCATTGTAAATGTATATTGTAATTTCATAGTAAATATGGACCATTCATTATAGGGTTGCAGATCTGAAAACAAAAGTTATGTTAGGGTTCTTTTTCCTAGAAGGAAACCCTCTTTTATGAGGGAATTTTATTGTGGCTGTGTATCATTGTGAATATTGTATTCTGAAAGAGGAGTCTATGAGAGAAAGAAGAGGAAGTTACATCAGGTGTGTTTTATGTTGTATCGCTTCATTTGTTGGATAATAAAAAGGAAGGACCTGGAAAATTCTCTAGTAGATATAGCCCACAATGGTTGAACCACGTATATATGTGATCCAGATTTTATGAGCAAAATGAAATGAATATAGATTATTATCAAAATATGCTTAACAAAAAATAATGTATATACAATAAAATTGGTTTCTATTCATTAAGGAAATAAGATGAAACTGTAAAATGCAATAGAAAACAAGCTTGCTAGAATGGTGGTGTCTTATCTCTGAGAAGAGATGTGATGGATGCGCTCATTCGTCAGAAGATGATTACAATGAGGCTCTCAAGGAGTTTTTACAATAAACAGGAATTTCAAAAACCCTAGACATCCAAAAAACTAACCCTAGGAGATGAAGTGCCAAAAGTCATATGGGCCTTGTTTGGGTAAGTTAATACATCAACTTCCCAAGGTCGTAACATTTGCACACAATATCCATTTTAGGTGCACGATAGCCCATTGGAAAGGTCTATCAGAGGAATACACATGTTTCCCCTCGTGATCACAAAACATTTTGATTGTGGTGAGCCCTAAAAATGATGTTTAGGGCCTCAAAATGACCCCAGAAGTCAGGGACCCGAAAACTAGGAAAAAACTGTCGAACTGGAAAACTGTTGAACTAGAAAACTACCAAAATGAGCCAATTGGAATAGGTGGGAGGCCACCTAAATATATTTGGATCAATCCTCCCCCCTTAGGAAGCAATTGTCTCCATTGTGTTGAGTATCCCCATTAGATGAGGAAATTTCTGTTGAATTTGGCCGCGGGTGAGCCACTTGCCTTGGTGCAGAAGATTCCCTGCTTTGACAACTTGATGAAGCTGGATCCTTTGTTGGCAAGTGCCCTTAACCTGTTTCTCCACAATATTATCACTATATTCTTGTTGTATGCAGTCGAGGTTGAGCTATGTCTATGTCAACTATTCTTCTATGTCTGAGGTGTCCAATAATGGTGGGAAATAAAGTCGAAGGAGATCCACATTGAACATTGGGTGCATGCCAAGGAAAGGAGGAATGTTGATCTGAAAATCATTATCACCCACAACCTTGGTGATGGTGTACAACCCATAACGGAGTGGGCGAAGCTTTTGATGGGGTCTGGTAAGGCATTCTTTCTGCAGATGCAACCAAACTTTGTCACCCATCTAAACTTATGTGGCACTCGATGTTGATCATGGCACTGCTTGTACTTGTCATTGGACTTCTATAGGATATCCTAAACCTATTGACGAATGTGATGGATCTGTTCAATGAACTGGGTGGCTTTGTCAGCTTTAGTTGGAGTAGGAGATGAGTCAACCGAGGTGACCGTAAGGCGTAATGCAACATCTATGGGACCCAATGGTTGGAATCCTAGCCCACCTGAAAGAGGTTGTGTCCAGTTAAGATATGAAAGGCTTAGTTGTAGCTATGCTAGACCTAGGGAAGAATATCATCCCATGTGTGAGGGTGCTTGGAATTATACATATGTAAGATATGCATGATCATTCAATTTACGACCTCCATTTGGCCATCTGTCTGGGGGTGGAAGGTCGTGGATTTGTTGAGCTTGGTGTCTAGTAGTGACCAGAGGCTCGACTAGACTGTGCTGAGAAATCGACTGTCCCAATATGAGACAATGGTTTGTGGGATTCCAAAATGTACCCAGAATTGTTCAAAGAAGAGCTTAGCAATGGCTTCTGCTGTGATACTCTTCTTGCAGGAGGACATAATTTCCATCTTAGAAAAGTGATCAACAACCACAAAAACATAGTCATTTCCCTACTTGGTGGATGGGAGGTCTAACATGTAGTCCATGGAAATGGATTCCCATGGTTTGTCAGGAGTAGGAAGAGGGGTGTACAAGCCATGTTTCTTAGTGGTCATTTCGGGAATAGCACAGGTAGTGCAGGACCTGATATACTTGTTGACCTCCTTTCGAAGTTTTGTCCAGTAAAAATGTTTCTACAACATTGCCACTGTCTTTTCGACACCGAAGTGTCCTTCCACCCGACTGTAGTTGGATTCCTAGATCAGCTTCGTTCTCTTGCTTGATGGAACACATTTATGGCCCAAATGACACAACATCCCATCTTGAAGATGGAAATTAGTGAGAATCACGTTTGCGCCAAACATTTGGTAGGTGGTGGCGAAGTCCGAGTCTGTCTCATAGATTTGGGGCCATATAGAGGTCTCATGGACGCAAGAGTCTCTTACCGTGGTGAGTGTCATGACTGGTGGTCTATTGAGGAAATCAACGACGTGGTTGGTGCTTCCTGTTTTATACTTGATGTCGAGGTGGAATTAATCCAAGTATGTGGACCACTTCTAATGGTGGTCATTCTACAATTTTCCTTTTGTCTGCATGAATTGTAGTAGCTTATGATCAGTGTGGATGACTGTCTCCTTCCCAAGAATGTAATGTATCCATTGGTGAAAGGCTTGCACAATGGAGTACATTTCTTTGTCATAATTAGGGTACTTATGAACAACATATGATAATGTCTCACTATGATAGGCCACGTGGTGGTCGTGCTGAGTGAGAACGATGCCCACAACATAGTCTGAAGCATCTGTCTCGATATCAAAGGGCTGTTGCAGGTCTGGTAGAGAAAGTATTGAGGATGAGCACAAGCACTGCTTCAAATCATCGAATGCTTGTTGTTGGTACCAACCCCACACAAATTTCTCCTTACCACCACCCCTGGTTACTTGGCTGAGGACCCTTGCAATATGGGAGAATCCCAACATGAACTTGCAGTAGAAATTGGAAAGGCCCAAGAAGCTCTGAAGTTCAATGAGTGTGGTTGGCACTGGCTAGTCACATATGACTTGGATCTTAGCTAGATCCACATGTACACCATGTTGATCAATTATGTAGCCCAGGTAATGGACCATGTCCATGCTAAAGAAGAATTTTTCCAAGTTGGCGTATAACTTGTGCTGCCACAGGGTGTACAAAACCTGCTGAATATGCTGCAAGTGTTCTGCCCAAGTCTTGTTGTAAATGATAATTTCATCCAGATACACCACTACAAAAGTATTGGTGAATGGTTGTAGGATATCATCCATCATCCTCATGAAAGTGGCTGGAGCATTTGTCAAGCCAAAGGGCATGACCAACCATTCAAAAAGGCCTTCCTTTGACTTGAAAGCATTCTTCCATACATCTGTCTATTCTATCAGAACCTGGTGGTAGCGAGACTTCAGATCAATATTACTGAAGTATTTGGCCCCTATGAGCTGATCAATGAGGTCGTCGATTCAGGGAGTCGGGTATCGATTTTTTATTGTGATTTTATTCAGGGCCCGATAATCAATGCAAAGTCACCAAGTTCCATATTTGTTCTATACCAGCACGATTGGGCTCTCGTAAGGTGATGAGATGGGATGAATTTTCCCCTTGTGGATCAGTTCTTGGATCTACTGCTTAATATCCTCATTCTCTAACAGAGAGCAGTGGTAGAATGGACCATTGGGAAATGGTGCGCTGGGGGTCAGATTGATGGGGTGCTTGACCTGACGGTGTAGAGGTACCCCAATAGGTTAGGAGAAGATATCCGAGCATGCTTCCATGACCTTATCCACTTTCTTCTGCTACGTGGAGAGGTCGACCATGGAGACCCTGGATGTGGCTCTGATATTTCACTCATTCTAAGAGAGAATCACGAAGAAGACAAACTTCCCCGTTTGAGAGATGACCTTCTTGCATTGCTTGGTAGAGATCAAGGAAATGACACTAGGTGGTACTGCCTCCGGTATCCTATACAATTTATTGTTCAAAGTAATAATAACACTGTGAGGCCTAGAATCATATAGAACATGGTGTTTCCATAAATATGGTTGGCCCAAAAGAACATTACAAACTTCGAGAGGGGAAATATCACACAATACCTCGTCTTTGAAGGGCTTGATGCCGTATGAAAGGTGACATTGGTGGCTGACACGGATGTCACTTCCTTGGTGGAGCCATCCAATGGTGTAGGGTTGCGGGTGCGACATTGTCGACAGGGTGAGTCTCTTGACAACCTTTGCCGAGATGAGGTTCTTCTAGCTATCGCTATCAATGATGAAGTGCAGTAGGGTACCATTCACCCACATATGTGAATGAAAAATGCACTCGCCTTCCTATGGCTAGTCTGGTTCATTGAGATGGAGCTTGGTGGTAGCAACGGTACCACTAGGTTCTGCATCAATGATCCGTCTCCCCCTTTATGGTTCTCACTCAGAATCAAAACCCGCATCTTATTTAGAGGCTTTCACCTCAGCCACTAGCAACTGCTTTGAGAGAAAATCAGTAGTGTTATGCTAGGGGCTCTTATGGAAGTCACACCACTTCCTGATATCTTTCTTTGTCTTTCCGGTGTCCTTCTTTGCTTGCGGCCTAGACTGGTTATACTAAAGCAGTCTATATTTTCTCTATCCTTTGTTCTGTGGATTGGGGCAGCCCTTTCCTGGATTTTGCTGTGAGGGGTTCCTAGGCCCAAATTGTCGCATCTTTTGTTTTAGATTTTTCTCAATTTTGATGGCATATCGATAGGCTGCATCCAAGGATGAGATGTCTAGAAACTCCATTTTGGTCTGGATGTATCTATGAAGACCACTGTGATTCTTGAGCACCATATATCACTCAGAATATTTGATACCCAGCTTGGTGCGCAAGGTGTGGAAGATATTTGTGAACTTGGGCACTGCTTGGTCTCTTTCATGCTGTAGTGTGGTCCATTTTGTATACATGTCATCATAACTTCCAATAGGGAGGTATTGTTCATTAATAACATCCATGAAGGACTCCCAGGTGAGCGCGACTATAAATAATGAGGGTTCTTCTGTTTCCTTCTACTCATAGAAAGTTTCCCGCCAATCTTTGACATGGGGAGCGACTTTGAGGAGCGCAAAAGTAATCTTTTCTCTATTTAAGAAGTTATGGACAAAGAAATACCCTTCTAGCAAATTCAACCATTTTTCTACAACATCTGCATCTATTTGACCTTCAAATATAGGAATATCTAAGTTGATTTGTACCTTGAAGGGGGCGATGCCTCCATTTGAGGAAGATGTGTCTCCTGTTGGTAGCCTCCAAAGGATTTGTGCAAAAATATCCATCATCTTGTTCCTCTATTGTGTGAGGGCTTCCTCGAGAAACATTTTGAATGGATCTCCTGTCCTATCATATTTATTTTCTCCCACCATGAGGGGTCTCTTTGGTGTGTGAGAGATTTTGTCCTAAAGAGAAACAAGCTCGAGACCTAATTCTTTGTACCCTGACCTCGTTGGGGACATGCATTAAGAATGAAAAGGAGAATACCGCTTTGATACCACTGATCCATATTTTATGAGCAGAATGAAATGAATATAGATTATTATAAAAAAATCTTAACACATAATAAAAGATATACAATAAAACTGGTTTCTATTCAATAAGGAAATAAGATGAAACTGTAAAATGTAGTGGAAAACAAGCTTGCTATAATGGTGGCAGCTTATCTCTCAGAAGAGATGTGATAGTTGTGCTCATTCCCCAGATGATGATTACAAGGATTCTCTCAAGGCCTTTTTACAGTAAACAGGAATGTCAAAAACCCTAGACATCCAAAAACCTAACCCTAGGAGATGAAGTGACAAAAGTCATGTGGGCCCCGTTTGGGTAAGTTAGTACATCAACTTCCCAGGGTCATAAATTTTGCATACAATCTCTGTTTTAGGTGCACAATATCCTTTTGAAAAAGTCTATCCGAGGACTACAAATTTTTCCTGTGGAATTCAGGGACTCGAAAACTAGGAAAAAACTGTCGAACTCGAAAACTGCCAAAATGAGCTAGTTGGAATAGGTGGGAGGCCACCAACATCCATCTGGATCAATATGTGTCTCTATTTTATTGTGTATATTATGTGTTTTATTTCCACATTTGTTTTTATTTTATTTCTCCACGATCATGTTTTTCTAACAACTGGTATCAGAGCAAAAGGTTACTCACAGGAAAAGGGGGTTCCTAGTTCGAGTGGGAGCAATGGTGGAAGACAGAAAGTTTAGGGTCGATAAATTTAATGGCCAAAACTACCAGTTATGGAATATGTAGATGGAAGATTATTTATATCAGAAGGATATATTCCTAACATTGGGTGGAATAACAAAGAAGATGATGACCATGAAGGATGAAGAATGGGAGGTTCTTGACAAAAATGCACTAGGAACGATACGATTGATCCTGGCAACGTCGGTGGCTTTCAATATTTCGAAAGAAAATAAAATGAAGGAGATGATGGATGCATTGGAAAAACTGTATGAAAAACTCTCGACATCCAATAAGGTATTTCTAATGAAAAGAATGTTTAATATGAAGATGTCAGAAGGTGGGTTTGGTGCAGATCATTTAAATAATTTTAATTCGGTTATTAATCAACTAGGTTTTGTAAAAATGGACTTTGATGATGAGGTCATGGATATTCTAATCTTGTGCTCATTGAAAAAAATTTGGAACAACTTGGTCATGGTTGTAAGTAACTTTGTCTCTGGTTAAAACACTTTAAAATTTGATGATGTTGTTGGTGTTATCCTTAGCGAGGAAATGCGATGGAAAAGAACAAGTGAGACATCAGGTAATGCGTTAAACATGGAGAACATGGGAAGAAAAAAAGATAGAGGAAAGGGCTCAGGGAACCACAAGAATTCTAGGAAGGGAAGATCCAAATCCAGACTAGGAAAGGTAGAGTACTGGAATTGTGGAAAGAAAAAAAATCTGAAGATGCACCATGCAAAATTCTTGGAATGGGAAAGGTAAAAATAAAGCAAAGGAATGGAAACCAATAGTTGTTGAAAGAGGTAAGACATGTTCTAGATCTAAGGAAAAGTCTAATTTAAATAGGGCAGTT
>JZKD02S1749771.1:82024-96907 GCA_000966675.3 Picea glauca
GTAATTGTCCGATGACCAATCCGCAAAAGGGGATTTGGTCCTTATACAATTATCGACATGATTAATCCTCAATGGGGATTAATCCAATAACAATAATAATAATGACATGATTAATTCTCAATGGGGATTTAATCCAATAATAAAAAATAATAAGAATGCTCTTTGCAGTTACATTATTTCAACATACATGACATAATATGGCCACGTCATATTAATTCATAGTCATCCATATCAACACTCAATTAATTCATAGTCGTTGGATTAAGACAGTGGAAGGATAATGTACAGGGTACTATCATTAACCAGCAACAACCAGTCACCTATACTTTATGAGCACTTTGACAGGTCAAACTCTGGAAGAATGCAAGAATAGCCTGAAGGCCGAAGTCTAGAGGACTTGGTTCCAACACCAGTCTCATGATAAGGTAAAGGAGTTGATTAAGAACACCAATGGCCTAGAAGTAAATAATCCCTCGGACATTTGAATATGGTCATATGTAGAATAATAAGGGCGGAAAGAGAAATCACTAAAGGAACAAGATTTCATGCCTGTGGTCACAAGGAAACATGATCAAAGGAAGCGCCTATCTGTAGAATTCAAATCTAGATACAAGAAAATAATCTGTGAAGGAATAAAATGATAAAAATATTTAGAAGGGATTTGAAGTATTTTAAAATTAAAATCAAATATTAATAAAACATAAATGTTACCATTAATGTTGATTAAATGAAGAGGTGTAATGTTTCACTATTAAAAGACACGATGGTTCAAATCCATACCTATTGAAACACTATATAAACCATAAACTATGGTGGAAATAAAGTGTCTATGTAGTATACATAAGAATATCAAAAGCAAGAGTAGAGTCCAAGAAAGAAACTATAAACATTTTTATGCAGTGAGTGTGGTAGGGAGGAGCTCAGGAGGATTGCATTCCTCTGTAGGTTAAAGCATGTTTCACAAGGGAGTTGGTGTTTTGAAACAACGGAGTTGGTGCTCTGAAATGAGGGAGTTGGTGCTTCCTAGAGTTGGTTCTCTGGAACAAGGGAGTTGGTGCTCTGGAACAAGGGAGTCGGTGCTCTAAAACCAGGGGATTGGTGTCTCCTTGAGTTGGTGCTCAGAAGAAGAGAGATTGGTCTCTCACACAATTGAAACTTGTAATTTTTATTGTTGTATTTAAATTTATGTTTTCAGTACATTCTTGTTGATTAATTTTTGTGATTAATAAGTTTAATAGTTAATTATTATTAAAAATATTAAAAAAGAATCAATATTGATTCACCCTGCCCCCCTCTCAATATTGGCCAATATTTCAACACTTTGTTATATGTACTTGTAGTGTTGATCAATCCAAGATGCAAGAGCTTATCTCACTCTCTAATAAAAGAATCACAAAAATATTCAAGAGAGGGTGGCGTAAGAAGCTCTAGAGCCTCTATGGTGGAGTGAAAAGTAGATACAAAAAAAGAATATGCAATACCAAGATTAGTGAGAATAACACACACACACACACACCAGTCACCATTCATATTTATTTTACAGTCTTTAAGTAAAATTATATGTGTTTTGAACATAGATAGATAATCTTCAATGCAAGAGAAATCATTGGGATTTAGAGAAATTAATTTATTTTCAAGCTAGTGGACTCAAATCTCATTGTGTTTACCAAATATGGCTTCCATCTTTTGCCAAAATTCATCTAAGTCATCAATTCCTTGAAGGTGAAACCATAAATCAATAGATATGAACATTCCTATTAATCCACGTGTTTTGTCATTTTTATTATCCCATTTGGATTTCTTTGTGGCATCAATGGGTGTTTTTTCTTTTCCTAAGGTAATTCAGTATAGTCCTTTACTTCATAGGACATATTGCATATGATATTTCCATGAGAATTACTTGGTATGGGTAAGAAAAACATCATTTGGACTATACATATTAAAATATGCATGCAATATGGTCTCAACAAAAAAAAAATGACTATTTGGATAGAAATCTCTCGAAAAAAATATGCAGTTAAAAAAATGACATTGAAAATGGACTTCAGATGTCATACTTATACTCTTTTTAATAAAGACATAAAATATAACCAAAGTGACACATGACAAGTAGAGGTTGGCCCACATGGTGATGGAAGCACAATGAGGTTGTTGAGTAAAAGAAATCACTTCCTTCTCTAACTTTGTTTGTAAGCTCACTTTTACAAATAAATTACGTAAGAAGTGGCCCACTTTCATAAAATAAATAGGAATCACTTTTACAATGAATTTACTTTACAAATTAAAGTTGCATTCAAAAAACAACTTAAAAATGAACAATAAAGTTACTTTATAATGATTCACTTTTATAATTTGAGTGAAATGCAATTTACAATAAAGTTATGTGATTACTCAAAGTTGCATGAACATTTTCAAAAAGTAACTTAATGAAAAGAAGAATTTGGATTCAATACCTCTTATTTAATAAAGTAACTTTCAACCAAGTGAATTAATGCAAAATATATATCAAATGTTATGGAAAAGGTTTTTTTTTTGTCTCAAAGTGCATGCTTACCCTAAAAACCCTTGTTTTTTCCTACAAAAAAATTCAAACGACCGCACACAAAACCAAACTAAATTTTGAAAAAAAATTGCAACTTAACAATAATGGGGTTAGATGTCAGTTAGCTTGCCTGAAAAATGTAAGTTTTCTCTCTGGTTTTTATTTGTTGAACTTTCATAAAGCACAAAGAAAAGTGCATACACATAAAAGAAAACAGTTTCCGCTCTGTTATGATTTGTCAAGATTGCATGGAAAAGAGATTATGTAGACCAGAAAGGCTATCAACCTGGGAATAAAATTGAATAACTTAAAGATTAACATAGTAATTTTTTTTTTAAAAGCATAATGAAATTTTATACCTCTAGATATGACAAAAACCATTGTATCTTGGGCAACCAAAAACCTTTTTCAAGTGAAATGAAAGGTGTTTCCAACTAAAAGAAGTTCTTTGGACACGATGGAACCACTCGCTCAGCCTAGAAATGCACAGAAATAGTAGAACCCATAAATATTATGATGCATTCGGTGACACATGTTGAAGGTTTCAACTAACAATGAGAGCGAGTCTTCATATGAGCTCTGATACCATGTTTGGAAAAAACAGGGTATTCCACACATGTTAAACACCTTAAGTAATCACTCATACATCTAGATTAAATATCAATACACTAATTTTTTTTATGTGGTTAAAGCCCTGAAAGAAGGAAACAATCCACGACTCCAACCAACATGACCAGTTGAGGTAGTATATTAATGCCAAAGAAAAATATTTTAGAGTTTCTCATAATCGATCTTCAACAAACGACCCTCCATGCTCTTTAAATAGAGATCATGGAACAATCATGTGTTAAGGCACAGATCAATATAGTCATTAGTATTGAGGATGATATGAACCAATGTATCACTTTATGTCTATATCAACCTATCATGATCGTTGGATTACAAAACTAGAAATGCATACTAATTCATACTAAAGAAACAAACTTTTACCTAAAGACACATTAGGCCAAGTTGATCTTAACTAACTTCTAAGTCTATAAATAACCTAACAACATCATATTAGGGAGTTGACGTTTTAAATACAAATTTTTCGATACCCTTGCTAACCATTTTTAATGCCCATTGTTGTACATGTATCAATCAATGCTATATATTTGACAATTATGGTAAATTGAAGGCACTCAAAGTAATTTGTTTTCAAGCTATATAGGATTCAAGTTGTTAGCACTAGGAATTACCTTCAGATTGCATGGAAGGCAAGCCCAATACCCATCACGTTATATGTGAATGTAAAATAGTTATGAGGGGTCAAATGGATAAGACTCAAGATGATAATGTTCCAACTTAGAAATCAGGGCTAGCATGCATGAGAAATCAAGGTCTTGGCTAACATTCTTCGGGAATTGGGAATAAGTATGAACAAAGGGAAGACTTCAGTGAGAGGAATGTATGGGTTGTTGTAAACATCAGGTCTGCAAACAACCTAAAGAAGAAAGAATCTTAACACAATATCTTCTTGAGTTCAGAACTTAAGGACACTAAAGAAACATCATGATAATATAATAATCAAACATACATCATAATATCACCAAAACCATTCATGTGAATCATTCAAAACATGAACACTTTAGCATCAGAAGCAATTAAGATGGAAAGAGAAGTTGATTTCTATTAACCAAGATGTCTCAAATCAAGTACATAATCAGTTCACAGTAACTTCATCAAAATATTATAGTATAAGGGAGCCTTGGTCAACCATTCAAACCTACTGAAGCATTTCATCTATCTATTTATAAAAAAAAGGGGGGCAACAACTGGAGGTACGATCTGGCCTTCTTTCCCATGAAAATATCTAAGAATTTATTCCATCTAACAACTTGACTAACCTATGCTATAAAGTGGGAAAGTGTTGGTGACTAATCCAACCAATATTTGAACTAACTGATCCCCCTTTGGTGTGAAACTCCTTGTTTCCCATGTGTCCTTTAGGGGCATGTGGCTATCATCATGTTGCCAACTGTTGTTTCTGAAATTCTCTTCATCATCAGATATCCAAAAAGTTGTTAGCTCAACCCTCTTGGATTCCTGGTATCTGTTGGTAGCATCTTTGGGTAGCACTCTGAGTAGCGCACTTTGTAGTGCCTTCACCAAATTTCATGAGACTTTTTAGCACAACCTTAAAACTAGACAGGTAGCAAAATAGGTAACGCCAAATCTTTGTATCCTCTGTGTAGAATTTAGTCTCTGTGAAAATTTAGGTAGCGAATTTCAGTAGTGCCACTCTGGTGTGCCTCTGTGCAAACTTCATCTCTGCAAGAAATTAGGTAGCTCCCACCTGTATGTTCTGTCAAACTTTAGGTAGCACCATCAAAATACATAACACCTTCACTTGGACATGTGCAGAATGGGTAGCAACTTCCATTACCTTTAGGTGAATTGACAACATTGTAGATAGAAAACCAGTGGAACATCAAAAATAGACTATTTTGTAGTGCCATAGTGCTACGGAATGTCTTCACTATTACTGTCGAAGGGATTAATTCTTTGTAAAAAAACAAAAACTCTGAATAGTAAGCACTTAGAAGCCTGTATAGGTGGAAGAGGTAGTGTTTTAACAATAGTTTATCCTCACAAAAAGGGACCATATTCAAAAATGGAGCTCACCTTTCACCAGCTACTTCATTAACTTGACACTTAACTTGACACTCTTTCTTGGAGAAGGAGGATCCTCCTTTTAGCAGTGACAGGCTTCTTTGATGGAGCTATACTTTGCTTGGCTTCTAGTCTCTCCTTTTCAATAGCAGGTTCAACCACTACCTGCAAGTTCCTTTGAGCCACTTCATCTTGAAAATGTTGCAGATCTGCTTTGAGCTTTCTGTTCTAAGACTGAAAGTCTCTGTTTTGCCTATAATTTTTTTTGAGATGCCTATGGAGAGCCTGGGCCTTTCTTGATGCAAACCTCGCTAGGTCAAGGGTGTGGCTATAGCCATCCATGATTTATTTCATCTTAACCATGTCATACATGGCTTCTAATTTCAACTGGGCCACCTCCTTCCTATCATCCCTAATTTGCCTGATTAATCTTTTGATTGTCTTGTTGTCAGGTGGAGTAGTGATGTGAACAGTCTCAACAGGATTTTTCATGGTCTCCTCTTCCTACTGCATAGGAATTACATTGTCTATCTCATTAGGCTTCTTGATACATTTTCCTTTATCTTTCTTCCTTTGCACAGTGGTTTCTTATTTCTTCTTCACAGGCTTTCCAATGCCTTGGCCCTTATCTTTCTTTCTTTGTACAAGGGTTTCTTCTTTATGCTCCACAGGCTTTACAATGCCTTTACCTTTCTTCTTTTGTAGGATAGAGGATTTTGGTAGGGATTGTTCTTCAACAACCTCTTTAGGAGTTGATGATCTTGTGAAAGGTTTCTTGACCTTGGTACTAGCTGTTGGAGGAGATCAGGAGAAGTGTAGCTTCTTCCCTTTCTTTGTTGTAGTTTTAGTAGTAGAAGGGACTTGTTCTAACTCTGGTGGAGGAGGGGGTGAAAGTTCTCTCAGTGGAGAATGATAAGCCTCCTCCTCAGTTCTTGCAACCTCCATGATGGCCTCTTGATCTTGAACAGGAGGTCTGCTCTTTCTCTTCTTGCTTGTACTTTCTTTAGAAGCACTGGTGGATGGTGAAGGGCTTGTTATCTACGACTGAGGAGTAGTTGCTATATCAACCTTAAAATGAGAAGAAATAATGAAATGTTCCCATGAGATATCTTTCTTACCTAATTCTTCAGAAACCAACATTCTAATCAATCCAGAGTGAAAGATGCTAGTATCCACAACCTTAGACTTAGATTGAACCCTGTCTAACATTTTTCCTATGCTCCTTAGCAAATAGTAGGGAATGTTCATTTCAAGTTTTCTAGTAAAATGCAGCAGAAGCCTTATATGGTACTGGTATAATGTATTGAACCTCCCTTCATATGTAAAGTACCTCTGAATAATCCTCAATATCTGGTTGAACTTTTCAATTAGATGATTCCTTGGCACACCTTTAGTCAGATCATCAACTTGATGTTCAAGCTTAAGTAAATATTTGGCATAGGCCGCATTTAAGGCCATGGCTTTAAACCATTTCTCACCTATGATAGGGATTCTTGTTGAAGATGAAATAGAGGCCTTAGACACCTCCAATTCTAAGTTCCATACCTTGGTCTTCAAGCCATCAAAATGTAAGGAAAACTACCTTGTCACCTCAGGATGACCTCTTTTCATATTTTGGCAGAAGTAGAGGCATCCCACCCTTTGAAAAACTTCTCTGGCCACGGGCTCTGTCTTGAATAGATGCATGTCTACAGGCTCAATCCTCACCACCTAACCTCCCTTGTGTTACTTCTTCATATGATGAGTCTCCATAGTGAGGATGAGAGATAGGAGTGGTAATAACTAGGAGGACCTAACGTCAAGGTTCAAATGGACAAGGTTGCACTTTTACAAGAGCTTCCCTTAAACCATACTGATTGCTAATAAGCTAAAAATGGATGTGGAAATCCCTCCCTTGGATTTGTGTAGGTTTGAACACTTAGAAAATTAGAGGATAACCTGTAATTGGCCTTTGAGACTGGGTAGAAAATGCCTGACTTAAGTGTCAGAGGAGGTAGGGGAGAAACTGTGTGGTTAGGCAGTGCCTCTAGGTAGCGCACTGCATATGTAGAGGATAGAACTGCTTGGATGTTGTGAGCTTAGAATCTATGGTGGTCGAATGTATCAAACCGAAAGGATACAAGGATAGAATGGGATAAGGAAAGGTCCCCTTCAACTATGCAAGCCCGATAATCCAAAATCCTGAGTGCTAACTTTCTTTGAAAATTATGTGTAGAGGAGGAAACACGAAATACCTATGGAATAAAATATGTTTGAAGCCTCAACAAGATTTCAAAAATAATTCATGATATAGATGGATATTGGTGGCCACCCACCTTTTCCAATTGGCTCAAGACAGTTTTCTGACAATTTTGGCAATTTACTATTTTTAGAAGTTTTAACTTCCGGGGCCATTTTGAGGGCCCAAATGAAGATTTTTCATGATCTATATCCTCAATAATAGATGAAGGCATGATTGATCCCCAAAAATTAATCTCCTCGATGATACCTTTCCAACGGGCTATCACACGCCTAAAATGGAGATCGTATGCAAAAGTTACAACCCCGAGAAGTTGATGTACTAACTTACCCAAATGGGGCCCACATGACTTTTGGCGCTTCATCTCCTAGGGTTAGGTTTTAACTTTTTGGATGCCTAGGGTTTTTGAAATTCTTGTTTATTGTAAAAATTCCTTTAGAGCCTCATTGAAATATGCTTCTTGCGAATGAGCACAGTCTTCACATCTCTTCTCAGAGATAAGTCACCACCATTCCAGCAAGCTTGTTTCCGCTGCATTTTACAGTTTCAGCTTATTTCATTATTGAATAGAAAACCAATTTTATTGTATCTCTATTATTTTGTGTTAAGAATTTGTTAATAATCTATATTCATTTTGTTCTTCTCATAAAATTCAGATCAGTGGCATCAGAGCGGTCTTCTCCTTGTCGTCTTAATGCATGTCCCCAACGAGGTCAGAGTACAAAGAGTTGGGTCTTGAGCTTGATTCTCTTGAGTACAAAATATCTTGCACGCCCAAGTGACCTCTCATGGAAGGAGAAAATAAATATGATGGGACAAGAGATCCTTTCAAACTGTTTATTGAGGAAGCCCTCATGAAACAGAGGAACGAGATTATGGATAGTTTCACACAAATCCTTCGGCGGCTACCAATAGGCAACGCTTCTTCTTCGAATGGAGGTTCCACCCCCTTCAAGGAACAAATAAACTTAGATGTTCCTATATTTGAAGTTCATATAGATGTAGATGTTGTAGACAAGTGGTTGAATCTACTAGAAGGGTATTTTTTTGTCCATAACTTCTCAAATAGAGAAAAGATTACTTTTTTGGTCCTCAAAGTCATTCCCCATGTCAAATATTGGTGGGAAACCTTCTGTGAGCAATAGGAAATAGAGGAAACCTCATTATTTTCAGTCATGGCCAATTGGGAATCCTTCAAGGATACTATTAAGGAACAATACTACCCTGTCAGAAGTTACGACGACTTGTATACCAAATGGACCACACTGCAGCAAGAAAGAGACCAAGCAGTGCTAGATTTCACAAATATATTCCATACCTTGTGCACCAAGCTAGGTATCAAAGATTCAGAGTGACATCTGGTGCTCAAGTATCACGGTTCTCTGCATAGATACATCCAGACCAAAATGGAATTTCTAGACATCTCATCCTTGGGCGCGGCCTACCGATATACCGTCAAAATCGAGCAGAAGCTCAAACAAAAGATGCGGCAATTTGGGCCTTGGAACCCCTCACAACAAAAGACAGGAAAGGGTGGCCCCAACCCACAAAACAAAGGATAGAGAAAAGATGGATAGTATCAGGACTACCAGTCCAAGCCGCAAACAAAGAAGGACACCAAAAATACAAAGAAAGATACCGGGAAGTGGTGTGACTTCCATAAGAGCCCTTGGACTAACACTACTGATTATCGCTTGAAATAGTCACTGGTGGTCGAAGTGAAAGCCTCTGAATCAGATGCAGATTTTGACTTTGATCTAGAACCAAAAAGGGGAAGATGGATCATTGACGCGGAACCCGGTGCCATCGTTACTACCACCAAGCTCCAGCCTGGTGAACCAGATGAGCTAGAAGAAGGATAACACCTCTTCCATTCACATATGTGGGTAAAAGGCACCCCACTACACTTCATTGTTGATAGCAGTAGCTAGAAGAAACTCATCTTAGCAGAGGTCATCAAGCGGCTGGCCCTGCCAAAAACACCACGCCCACAACCCTACACCATTAGATGGCTCCGCCAAGGAAGCAATCTCCACGTTAGCCAACAGTGTCGACTGTCGTACAACATCAAGCCCCTCAAAGACAAGGTATTGTGTGATGTTTCTCCTCTCGAAGAATGTGATGCTCTTTTGGGCCAAACTTATTTATGGAAACGTCATGTTGTATATGAGTCTAGGTCTTGTAGTTTTATTATTACTTTGAACAGGAAATTGTACAGGATACCCGAGGCAGTCCCACCTAGTGTTATTTCCTTGATCTCTGTTAAGAAATGTAGGAAGGTCATCTCTCAGATGAGGAATTTTGTCTTCTTCATGATTAGCTCTCAGAATAAGCGAAAGATCATAGCCACATCAAGGTTCTCTGCGACCAACCTCTCCACATAGCAGAAGCAAGTAGATAAGTTCGTGGAAGAATACTCGGATATATTCTCCTCACCTACATGGGTATCTCTACACTTCCAGGTCAAGCACCACATTGATATAACCCACGACACATTGCTTCCCAATGGGCTAGTCTATCGTCGCTCTTTGTTAGAGAATGAGGAGATCAAGTGAAAAATCCAAGAACTGCTCCACAAGGGGCACATTCACCCTAGCCCATCACCTTGTGGGAGCCCAATCATCCTGGTACAGAAGAAAGATGGAACCTGACGACTCGGTATTGATTATTGGGCTCTGAATAAAATCATAGTTAGAAATCGGTACCTGATTCCTCGAATTGATGACCTCCTTGATCAACTCACGGGGGCCAAATACTTCAGTAATATTGATTTGAAGTCTGGCTACCACCAGGTCCTGATAGTATAGATAGATGTATGGAAGACCGCCTTCAAGTCAAAGGAAGGCCTTTTTGAATGCTTGGTCATGCCCTTTGGTTTGAAAAATTCTCCAGCCACTTTCATGAAGATGATGGATGATATATTGTGACCATTCACCAGTAGTGGTGTATCTAGATGACATTTTAATTTACAACAAGACTTGGGCCGAACACTTGCAGCATATTCAACAGGTTTTGCACACCCTGTGACAGTAGAATCTATATGCCAACTTGGGAAAATGATCCTTCAGCATGGACATGGTCCATTACTTGGGCTACATCATTGATCATCATGGCGTACATGTGGATCCAGCCAAGATCCAAGTCATCCGTGATTGGCCAGCCCCAACAACACTCACTGAGCTCTAGAGCTTCTTGGGCCTTGCCAGTTTCTATCATAGGTTCGTGTTGGGATTCTCCCATATTGCATCGGTCCTCAGCCAAATAAACAAGGGTGGTGGTAAGGAAAAATTTGCGTGGGGTCGGTCCCAATAACAAGCGTTCGATGATTTGAAGCAACGCTTGTGCACAGCCCTAGTACTTTCACTAACAGACCTGCAACATCCCTTTGAGATCGAGACAGATTCTTCAGACTATGTTGTGGGTGTCGTTCTCACTTAGCATGACCACCCTATGGCCTATCATAGTGAGACATTGTCAGATACTATCCGTAAGTACCCTACTTACGACAAAGAAATGTACTCCATTGTGAAAGCTTGTCGCCAGTGGAGACATTACATTCTTGGGAACGAGATAGTCATCCACACTAATCATAAGTCACTGCAATTCATGCAGACACAAGGAAAATTACAGAATGATCGCCATCAAAAGTGGTCCACATACTTGTAGCAATTCCACCTCAACATCAAGTATAAAAAAGGAAGCATCAATCGCGTCACTGATTACCTCAGCAGCCGCTAGTCGCAGCACTCACCACGGTGCTAGACTCTTGCAGCCATGAGACATCTGGATGGCCCCAACTCTATGAGACATACCCTTACTTCGCCACCACCTACCAAATGTTGGGAGTGAATGTAGTTGTCGATAATTTCCATCTTCAGGACGGGTTGTTGTGTCGTCTGGGCCATATCTGTGTTCCATCAAGTGAGTGAGCGAAGCTAATCTAGGAATCCCACTATAGTTGGGTGGTAGGACACTTCGGTGTCGAAAAGACAGTGGCAATGCTACAAAAACATTTCAAAGGGCCAAAACTTTGACAGGAGGTCAGCAAGTATATCAGGTCTTGCACTGCCTGTGTTATTGCCAAACCAACCACTAAGAAATAGGGCATGTACACCCCTCTTCCTACTCCTAAAAGGCCATGGGAATCCATCTCTATGGATTACATGTCGGGCCTCTCGTCCACCAAGCGAGGAAATGATTGTGTTTTTGTGTTTGTTGATCGCTTTTCTATGATGGTGATTCTAGTTGCCTGCAAGAAGAGCATCACAGTAGAGGCCACTACCAAGCTCTTCTTTGAACGAGTCTGGGTACATTTTGGAATCCCACAAGCCATTGTCTCAGATTGGGATAGTATATTTCTCAGCACATTCTGATCGAGCCTATGGTCACTGTTGGACACCAAGCTCACCAAATCCATGGCCTTACACCCCCAGATAGATGGCCAAACTGAGGTTGTAAATCGAATGATTGTGCATATCCTTCACATGTATAATTCAAATCACCCTTGCACATGGGATGAGAGCCTTCCATATGTCTAGCATAGCTAAAATCGATCTCTACATAGCTCAACCGGCCACAGCCCCTTCCAGGTGGGGTTGAGATTCCAACCATTGGGTCCCATAGATGTTGCACTTCCCCTTGCAGTCACCTCGATCGAATCATCTCCTGATCCAACTGAAGCTGAAAAAGCCACCTGGTTCATTGAGCAGATCCAACACATCTGCCAATAGGTTCAGGATATCCTAAAAAATTCCAATGACAAGTACAAACAACACCATGATCAACATCGGGTGCCACATAAGTTCCAGGTGGGCGACAAAGTTTGGTTGCACTTGCAGAAAGAATGCCTTACAGGACCCCATCAGAAGCTTCTCCCACTCCATTATGGGCCATACACTATCACCAAGGCCATGGGGGATAATGATTTTGATCTCAACATTCCTCCTTTCCTTGGCCTGCACCTAGTGTTCAACGTGGATCTTCTTCGCCCTTATTTCCCACCATTATTAGACACCTCAGAAGTAGCAGAATAGCTGACACCAACAGAGATCAACCATGACTACATACAACAGGAATCCAATTATCCTATTGTGGACACACAGATCAAGGGCACTCGACAACAAAGGATCCAACTTTATCAAGTCGTCAAAGCATGGCAGCTCCTGCACCAAGGCAAGTGGCTCACCTTGGGCCAAATTCAACAGAAATTTCCTCATCTAATGGGGGACCTCAAATAAATGGAGACCATTGATTCCTAAGGATGGAGGATTGATCCAAATAGATATCAGTGGCCACCCACCTTTTCCAACTGGCTCAAGACAGTTTTCTGACAATTTTGGCAATTTACTATTTTTAGTAGTTTTAACTTTCGGGGCCATTTTGAGGGCCTAAATGAAGGTTTTTCGGGATAGAGATCCTCAATGATATCCAAAGGAAATATTGAACCCCCAAAATGAATATCCTCAACGATACCTTTCCAATGTGCTATCACACACCTAAAACGGAGATCGTATGCAAAAGTTATGACCCCGAGAAGTTGATGTACTAACTTACCAAAACGGGGCCCACATGACTTTTGGAACTTCATCTCCTAGGGTTAGGTTTTTGGATGCCTAGGGTTTTGGCATTCTTTTTAATTGTAAAAATTCCTTTAGAGCCTCATTGAAATGTGCTTCTTTTGAATGAGTGCAACTGTCACATCTCTTCTCAGAGATAAGTTGCCACCATTCTAGCAAGCTTGTTTCCGCTGCATTTTACAGTTTCAACTTATTTCATTATTGAATAGAAAACCATTTTTATTGTATCCATGTTATTTTGTGCTAAGAATCTGTTAATAATCTGTATTCATTTCGTTCTTCTCACAAAATTTGGATCAGTAGTATCAGAGCGGTCTGCTCCTTGTCATCTTAATGCATGTCCCCAATGAGGTCAGAGTACAAAGAGTTGGGTCTTGAGCTTGTTTCTCTTGAGGACAAAATCTCTCGCACACCCAAGTTACCTCTCATGGTAGGAGAAAATAAAGATGATAGGACAAGAGATCCTTTCAAACTGTTGATTGAGGAAGCCCTCACGCAACAGAGGAACGAGATGATGGATAGTTTCGCGCAAATCCTTCAGCGACTACCAACAGGCGACACATCTTCTTTGAATGGAAGCGCCACCCCCTTCAAGGTACAAATAAACTCTGATATTCCTATATTTGAAGGTCATATAGATGCAGATGTTTTAGAAAAGTGGTTGAATCTCCTATAAGGGTATTTTTTTGTCCATAACTTCTCTAATAGAGAAAAAATCGTTCCCTGTGTCAAAGATTGGTGGGAAACCTTCTGTGAGCAATAGGAAATAGAGGAAACCTCATTATTTTCAGTCACAACCACCTGGTAATCCTTCAGGGATTCTATTAAGGAACAATACTACCCTGTCGGAAGTTACGATGACCTGTATACCAAATGGACCACACTGCGGCAAGAAAGAGACCAAGCAATGCCAGATTTCACAATTATCTTCCATACCTTGCACACCAAGATGGGTATCAAATATTTAGAGAGACATCTGGTGCTCAAGTATCATGGTGCTCTACATAGATACATAAAGAATGAAATGGAATTTCTGGACATCTCATCCTTGGGAGCGGCCTACTGATATGCTGTCATAATCGAGTAAAAGCTCAAACAAAAGATGCGGCAATTTGGGCCTAGGAACCCCTCACAACAAAAGCCAGAAAAGGGTGGTCCCAACCCACAGAACAAAGGACAGATCAAATATTGATAGTATCAAAACTACCAGTCCAAGACACAAGCAAAGAAGGACAGCGGAAAGACAAAGAAAGATACTTGGAAGTGGTGTGACTTCCATAAGAGCCCTTGGCATAACACTACTAACTACTGCTTGAAACAATCACTAGTGGCTAGAGTGAAAGCCTCTAAATTAGATGTGGATTCTTACTGTGATCTAGAACCAGAAAGGGGAAGACGAGTCATTGACATGAAACCCAGTGCCATTGTTTCTACCACCAAGCTCCAGCCTGGTGAACCAGACAAGCCAGAAGAAGGAGAACGCCTCTTCCATTCACTGATGTGGGTAAAAGGCACCCCACTACACTTCATTGTTGATAGTGGTAGCTAGAAGAACCTCATCTTAGTAGAGGTCTTCAAGCAGCTGGCCCTGCCAACAATGTCGCACCCACAACCTTACACCATTGGATGGCTTCGCCAAGGAAGCAATCTCTACGTCAGCCAACAGTGTTGACTATCATACGACATCAAGACCTTCAAATAAAAGGTATTGTGTGACGTTGCTACTCTCAAATTTTGTGATGTTCTTTTGGGCCAACCTTATTTATGGAAACATCATGCTGTATATGAGTCTAGGCCTTGTAGTGTTATTATTACTTTGAATAGGAAATTGTATAGGATACCTGAGGCAGTCCCACCTAGTGTTATTTCCTTGA
>JZKD02S1749782.1:0-20743 GCA_000966675.3 Picea glauca
AGGTATGGATATTTTAGGTTCGCCAACTGGAAACCATGCAATATTTTTCCCCACCACTTTTCCTTTGAGGCCTGACAACGGGAATGGTTTGGCTATTGGGACGGTTTCCTTGCGAGGTCTAGTGTCGAGGCTTTCTTTCTCCAATGGGACCACTTTGTTGTTTTCCTCTTCTGAAATGACCAGTTGTGTTGACATCCTAGCCTCAAATTTGGAGGGTTTGCAGGTGGTAGGTGGCTCTTTTCAAGCATATCCTGTATCTTCATGGGTTGATTCCCATTTGGCGGAGGACTATTTGGATATGGGTCAGCAAAGCATTGGAGACCTAGGTTTCCTGCAGAAGGGGATCTTGCTGGAGTATTACTCCCCTGTTGGGAAACAACGCTTGGGGATTCCTTCTCTTACTCCTTCTTAAGTTAATAGCACCCCAATATGAGGTTTTTTGGACCCTTTTATGGTGGCGGAATTCATTGACTCTCTTTTGGTTCATGCACAACCCTCAGGACCTATCATTTTAGGATTTTAGTCGAGGGTTCCACATAATCCTTTTGGGAATATTCAAACTACGAGGATATAGACCCAACCATCAGTGCAAACTCCCCCATTTGTCTCTCGTAAGCGCAAAAATAAGTGTGTAAATTCAAAAGGAGGAATGGCTCGTTTTGTTCTGGGGGAGGACGTATCCATGGCTCAAGTTTTGGATATGTCCTCTATGGCGGTGGTAGGCAACGTGTGGGGTTGGTAATTCAGTGCAAAAACTATAAAGGATTGGATTGCTTCCTCATGGGCGAGAAAGTTGGGTTATGTGTCAGAGGTTAAAGTTCTCGCACAAGGATGGTTTGTGTTCAAATTTATCAGTGCAAACTCCCTCGTTTGTCTCTCATAAGCGCAAAAATAAGTGTGTAAATGCAAAAGGAGGAATGGCTCGTTTTGTTCTAATGGAGGATGTTTCCATGGCTCAAGTTCTGGATATGTCCTCTATGGCGGTGATAGGCAACGCGTGGGGTCGGCGCTTCAGTGCAAAAACTATAAAGGATTGTATTGCTTCCTCATGGGCAGGAAAGTTGGGTTATGTGTCAGAGGTTAAAGTTCTCGCACAAGGATGGTTTGTGTTCAAATTCATTAATTCAGAAGATTCTCTTTGGGATCGCAAATCACCATGGAGTGTTGATTCAACCTCAGTTTTATTCAAGCTTTGGACACCACTTTTTTATGCAGGAAAGGAATGTTTGGATATTGTACCCATATGGGTATACCTCCCTTGTTTGCCTCTAGAATTATGGACAAAGGAGACTTTTAGATTGATTGGGAATACACTTGGCTCCTTTCTTGATGTGGATATGTCCTTTTTGGCCTTGGATGAATATGTGGTGGCACACATTCTTGTTCAATTAAATATGCGGGAAGGCTTGGAAAAAGATATAGAAATTGTGTCAGGCGGAAATATTTTTAAACAAAGATTGTATTATGAAGGAGTGTCCTTTCGGTGCAGAAGATGTCATAAACAAGGGCATGTGATGAGTCAATGTCCATTGTCTTTCAGGCCCAGGAAGCAGATGTAGGATCCATCGATGACCCGCGTGGGTCTGGGGACTCTAGAAATGTTAGGGCCATTTTCCTCTGGCATCGATCTGTGCAGGGAGGATCTCTTCAGAGCTCGTAAGAAATAGTTGTGTGGGGATACTATCTCTTCTTTGGATTCATATGTGTTGATTTGGTGCTTTGACTATTTTTTCGATGAACAAACCTCTTTTTCATATGAAAGTTATACACTCTATGCTTTTATTTAGCTCTTTTTAAAGGTATATCAAGTTTTGTGCATCAATTTTCCATGGAACAACATGAGGTATGTGTAATAATTGTTTTGTAATGATTTTATGTTAATTGATCTTCAATTGAATGATTACAATGTCCTAATGTTTCATGTTTGCTTGCAACAGGCCAAAAACATGATCTAGCCTTCCATCCAGTCCTTCGTCCAGACCTTCATCCGACACTCCATCTGACACTCCATCCGGCACTCGGAGCACAGTGGATTTGGCAGTTAGCATATCGACGGGTTTTGTGGGCAAATTGGAAACATGGGTTTTGTGCCCACTCACACCCTCCAGCTATGGAACTCATCGCATTCAGACTTGAGCAGTTGCAACAGTATCTAGTTTGAGCGCACAAGGTTGTTGGAGGAGATGTGTTTTGTTGATGAAATTTAATGAATTTATGTTTTTAGAGAGTGTCGACCCTTTTAGTGGTCGACCTCTCAAGCTTTGTGTAAACTCTACAAATACTTTTTTTCTATGCCATGAAGAAACACGATTTTATATATACACATAGACATTATCTTCAATTTCATTGTAAACTTTGTTTTAGTGATTAATATCAATGTCATATTGATTTTTAGACTGTGTTTTTACCTTGAAGTAGTGCCACGACCATCTGGGGGGGGCACCAGTGGTCTAGGTATCTTGTGCATATCAGTATATATTTATATTTTCGCATTTGGTTTTCATAACCTGTTAATTTCGAATTGCTTGTTTAAATTATATCATTGTGTATGTATCTTCTAACTTGCAGCTCCCTTCCTGGATTGTATGTGTATCACGGATCATTTGTGGGCATCCATGTTTACTTGTTTATATTTATATTCCTAATACCTTGATTGCAGGTTGTAATTAATTTGTTTATAAGTTGTTTAACTATGCCATCGTGTCTATTTTCTCTATTTCATAAGTTGCAAATCACTTTGCAGAGTAACTATTTAGACAGTGTCCATTTCATTAAGTTGTAATCCTCAAATACTATCTGTAGGTTTGCATAACTTGCTAATATTGTTTCTAGCATCAACATGATAAGATAAAAGTTGATTTTGAGTTATGATTTTTAATGATATCCTAGTTATGATTTTTAATTAATAGTAGTTAAGAGTTTATAGGCTTGCATGAATTATCAATTCTGTACAAGATATTTTCTAGTATTAGTGTGATATAACAAGTGATTGATTTTGAATCTCTTCTACACAATGATTATAGACCTTATGGATTACAAGAACATCTAATTTTGTTTTTATGATGGCAAATATTTCTATAGACTGCCTCATCCATACTCTACATTTCTCTGTAGAAGTTAGCATCGAGTTGATTCCATTTAAATTGTCATTAGTGATTAGATGCCATCGTGATGTAATTCGCCACTGTAGACACAATCATCACATTTGAATACTGTCACAACACTCTTGCTTTTAGTTAGGTAGATTAGTGTAAAGATAAGGTTTATTCCCTTCAAAATAAAAGTAATTGTGAGTTTTTTCTTTAAGAATAGAGTTCACTTGTAAAGCTAATTCTGACAGATTGTTTACTTATTCAAAGATTGCTTGTTCATTCATAAAGTTGCTTACTTATATTAAATAGTTCATAGTCCTATATTGCTTAAAGCTCATTAGTTAAAGGTTTCTTTGTATATTTAATATAGAATATGTTGTTTAAATGGATTTTAAAAGTCATCTTTTCAAAGTAGAATTGTAAATTGAAAAGAGTGTTGATCCCTAGGGTAAACATCTTCTTAGCTAGTTAATCTTTCTGTTAGATTTTATTTATTCCTTGACTCATATTGTGTCACAACTCTAAGTTTACTTACCCTAGTTGACAATTTAATTGAGGGAAATTAGTTCATATAGTTTACCCATAATTTTTGGCGTTGTTGTCGAGGAGTTGGCCAAAGGTAGAAAACAATTAGAAAGTAGATTATTTTTTAGCATTAGTACTAGTTTGGTGGTGGGGGGAATTTAAGATGAGAGGTAAGAACTTTGTTTTAGTGATTAATATCAATGTCATATTGATTTGGGACCCAAAGGGTAGATATATCAAAACCAAACCAAAACTTCTAATCAAGGTTCCTTCTAACCTTTTTGGAGGAAGGAACACTTCACCCATAAACTCCGCAGAGAAATACCAGAAAGTATGGGATATCTCAACCCAAAGATATAAAAAAGTCTTAGAAGAGACCAAAATTGGGGAAACCATAGAGAAAAAAATTGAAACATCAACAGTAGTGGGACATGATGCAAGACCACTCTAACCTTCATCAGAACCAACCAACACAACCTTTGCCTTCTCACCACCACTAGGGGATTCTAACTATGCAGATATCATTGACCCTAAACAGGTGAATGCCCTTTTTGGAAGTTTATCCAACATAGTTGTATCCCAAGTTGAAACAACAACCTTGGAACCAATAGTTTCAACATGCTCGAGTAAAGTCTCAGACATCCAAATAATAGATAGATATCCTTATCAAAGGAATACCCTTCCTGAAAAAGAACCTTGGAACACTTTGTTATCTTCAAGGATTAAACCATTCAGGTATTCTCTCTTTGGGAATCAGATCAATATGGATGATCAGGAGGATCACGACCATGTGAGACATGATGAGGGAGAAGAAGTTGGAAACCAAACAGAAACCACCTTTGGGTTTCCAATTTTGGATACCACATGAAATGTCAACATGAAGAACATTCCACTCTCTGGACTGCCCACATTTTATGGTAAGAGCAGTGAGGACCCAGATACCTTCATGTTTGTGTTTTACATCTTGTGTAGAAGCTATAACTACTTGCAATATGCCCATAAATTAAAAAAAATTACTGCCACTCTCAAGGACTCTACACTAAGATGGTTCCTGGGGTTAGGAGAGTCTAGTATTAAATATTGGGAAGATATGAAGGCTATATTTCTTAAAAATGCCAAGACTATTGCAAATCTAAGGATTCTCGTAATGATATTTTTAAAATTCAACAATTAGAGAATGAGAGTCTCAAAGATTACATGGAACGGTTTGCTTATACCTCAAAAAAATAGAAATATCATGACCTTCCAGATGATACAGTCAAGACTCTTTTTCTTAAAGGAATTTTGGAAGAATATATGGAGACACTTAACCTGATGGCATCAAGAGACATATCCCATAAACCATTCACTGAAATCTGTGAAATGTGTAGAAATTACTCGAGAAGTAGGTCCAAAATAGGAAATAGTGTTTGGGATCCTTATAGTAGAAACCTAAAAGGATTTGGTTCTGGTGGGATTACGAGGGTAGAAATAGGAAACCTGTTGGAAAACTTCAAAACCGATATTCTTAGTACAATAGGTTCCCAGTTGGACACCTTAAAAATTAAGAAGAAACGGGAGGAAGAGAATGCAGCAATGTGCATATTTTGTCCAAGGTGCAGGAGGAATCATTCCTCAAGGGAATTCCCATTAGACAACATTTCAATTTGTGGCTTATGTATTGAAGATCACCCAACTGAAAAATTCCCATCACTGCCTAGTTTATTATCCATTTATAGAAGTGGGGATCCTGTGGAATCTTTTTATGCATCTAGGAGGCCATGGCATCCTAGGAGTCATCCTACATACCAGGATCTACCACCTCAAGCTCCACCTTATTATAAACAACCACAACAGTGGAACTCACCAAATTGGAAAAAATGGTCTCCACGGTATGTTTCACACCACACTTGGCTACAAGGATGGAGAGGAGGGAATACCCAAGGAAACACTCAGGTTCCACCTGTTCCTATGCCCACTCATCCTTACCCATAGTTTCCACCAAACATCCAACAACTTTTTCCAGGTTTTGTTCCCCCGCCTTTACCTCCTATTCCACAACAACCCCAACAATTTCAAAATACAAGCTCCCCAAGACCAACATTATTACCAGCACAATCGGTGCCTAACCCGAATAACAAACCAACTCAACCTCTTCACAATGTTGAGTTGCAAACCTTCCTGACATATGTTATTTCTCATGTTCCATTACATGAGATTCAACTAAGGTCGAGGAAAGTTCTGGATAAACAGAGGCCTTCAATAGTCATCCGGGAAGAAGAAGAAGATGAAACTCCCGACCAACCCACATATGACACTAAGTGGGAAGATGTTATTATTCCCAAAGACTAGGAACATAGGCTTCCCCAAAGTGAATCTTCACGTATTACAAAAGCCCCTCCTTATCTAGAGAGATTAGCAATTGAGAAACCAACTATTCGACCGAAATTTGACATTTTAAATGAATTGAAGAATATCTGTGTCAAAATTCCCTTGTTACAAGCCATAAAGGACATTCCAATTTACAATAAGGTGATCAAGGAATTGTGTATCAAGAAACCAAGTAGGAAACAAAAAGATCCTCCAACAATACATTTGATAGGAGAATTGTTTGAATACATATAAGAGCAGCCTAGGGTCACAAAGTATGCAAACCTAGGGAATATTGTAGTAACAATAACCATTAATAAGGTTCCCATTGGAAATACTCTCATAGACATAGGGGCAGCCATTAATGTTATGATTGTTACTACCTTAGAATAATTGCAGTTGAAACCCCTCCTTAGACCTATCCCAACTATTTTGGAATTAGCAGATAAGACAAAAGTTATACTTGAAGGAATCTTGGATGATATCATAGTCACATTAGCGTCATGAGAATATCCAGTATACTTTCTTCTCATTCATTAAAAGGATCCTGCTAAAGGGAATCTTGTTGCCTTGGGAAGACCTTGGTTGGCCACAGCCAATGCATTTATTTCCTATAGAGAAGGTGAAATGACTATCTCTAATGGACTTTCTATATAGAAACTTACCATATACCCACCAACTCAACCTATTATAGAGAATCTATGGTGGATTGAATTTCCATATGAGAATCAGAACTAGGAAGAACCTGTGTTTCCTAATTATCATTCTTGGGCACTTCAAGAGAAAACAACGGAGAATGTTGTAAATCAATTTATTTCTGCAATCACGTGTATTGATTTTCCACAACACTTTCCCCAATTTGAGTACATGCTTGGTGAAGAATTTCAAGAACAGTTGGACCCATCAACTTTGTCTTCAACATCTTTTATTTTTTAGATAGATAAATCTTCCATATCTTATACCATGCTTGTGAGATTAGTCCTAGGAAATTCCTACATATAAATTCTGGACTAGACGCAGATCAACAAGAACAATTATTGAATGTCCTTAAGGACCAATCAAGAGAATTTGCCTGGGAATATACTGATATGAAGGGTATACACCTCGACACATGCATTCATCACATATATACCCAGGCAAAAGTAACACTTGTTAGGCAACCTCAGAGAAGGATGAATCCATCTCTAAAGGATATAGTGAAGGAAGAAATATAGAAACTATTGAATATTGGTTTTATTTATCCAATATATGATAGAAAATGGGTATCCTTGCTTGTAGTGGTTCCAAAGAAAGTAACCGGAAAATGGAGAATTTGTGTTGACTTCCAGCAACTTAATAGGCCACTCTCAAGGATTATTTTCCTCTTCCCTTTATTGACTACGTCTTGGATACCTTGCCAGGGAAGTGATACTTTTCCTTCTTAGATGTATATAGCAGATACAACCAAATTCTCATAACACCTGAGGATCAGGACAAGAATACTTTCACTTGTCCTTGGGGAACTTATGCCTATAGGGTCTTACCATTCAGTTTGTGTAATGCTCCTGCCACATTCCAACAAGCAGTATTAGGGATATTTGATGACCTCATTCATGACTATGTGGAAGTGTATATGGACGATTTTACAGTATATGGTAATACTTATCAGGAATCCCTAGATAATTTGAAGAAAGTTCTTATTATATGTCAAGAAATGAATATATCCTTAAGTCATGAAAAGTGTAAAATGTTATTGACTGAAGGAGTAGTCTTAGGGAATCATGTTTCATCTGAAGGGATTAAAGTGGATCCTACTAAGATTGAGGTGTTCGTCAAACTTCCACCTCCAAAGACTCAAAAAGAGTTAAGAATATTTCTTGGACATTCCATATACTACTGGCGATTTATTGAGAATTTTACAAAGATTGTTGCACCAATGTTTGGATTGCTTACAAAATATGTTGATTTTCTTTGGACTGACCATTGTCAAACCACCTTTGAAACTCTAAAATCTAAGTTATCTATGGCACCAGTTCTTAGGGGACCCAATTGGGCCCGTCCATTTCATATATCCACCGATGCCTATGATACTACAATAGGAGGAGTATTAGGAAAAAAGAAGACCAACAATCCTATGCCATTTACTTTGTGAGTAAGAACTTGTCCCCTGCCAAGATAAACTATACAGTCAACGAAAATGAATTCTTGTCAGTCGTCCATGCCATCAACAATTTTTTCCATTATATCACATGATATGAGGTATTTGTACATACAGATAACTCTGCCATTAGATTTATCATGAACAAACCTATTACCAATGGTCGAGTAACTAGGTGGCTCCTTTTATTACAAGAGTTCAATATCATTGTCCTTGATCGACCAGGAAAATAGAACTTAGTAGTTGATTTTCTCTCATGCATTAATCATGAGGGTGATAGTACTCTTTTTTATGATACTTTTCCATATGAGCATCTATTTTCCATCTCCGTAAACACTCCATGGTTTACAGACATGGAAGATTATTTGGCTACTAGAAAATTACCAACTCATTTGTCACCTTATGAAAAGCGTTGAATTATAACATAAAGTGCTAACTATTCCTGGGTTGGCCATGATCTTTTTCATATTGGACCAGACTTGATTATTCGTAGATGTGTCTGGGAATATGAGATAGCAGAAATCCTACGAAGTTGTCATGATGGACCATGTGGTGGACATTTTTTTGATAAACGTACAACATATAAGGTTTTACATTCAGGTTACTATTGGCCTAGCATTTTTAAGGATGTTGCCAAATATGTGATAAGTTTCGATAGTTGTCAAAGGATAGGAAGACCCACATTAGCTGATGAAATTCCCTTACATGCCCAAGTTATGATAGAACCTTCTGAGAAATGGGCCCTTGATTTTGTAGGACCAATTTCCCCTATGTCTTGCAAGAAGAATTATATTCTTGTTTGCATAGATTATGTCACCAAGTGGGTAGAGGAAAAAGCCGTGTTTAGGGATACTGAAAAATATGTTGTTGTGTTCATTTATGAAGAGATTTTTACCCGCTTTGGTGTTCCTCGTGAGATTGTCACAGACCAGGGTACACAATTTACTTCTAAGATGATGAAGGAATTAATAGAAAAATATGGGATAAAGCATCGTAAGTCTTATCCATACCAACCACAAGATAATGGCCTAGTAGAGTCAACAAACAAAGTATTGGAAACTATCTTAACCAAAATTGTCCAATTAAACCATAGAGATTGGGTTGATAGACTTCCAGAGGCTTTGTGGAAATATCGTACCACCTGGAGAAACACCACTAGGCATACCCCATACAAACTAGTTTATGGAAAAAAAGTACTTTTACCGATTGAGTTCCAAGTAAGGACTTTATGTATTGCTGCACAATTGGGATTAGACTTAGAAGAGGCATAGAAACAACAAGCCCTACAATTGAATGAATTGGATGAGATTAGACAAGATGATATCCAAAGGACAATCTTAGTTCAAAACCAGAGAAGAAAGTGGCATGATAAATTTATTAAAAAGAAACAATTTCAACCTGGTGATTGGGCTTTGTTGTTTGATTCCTGATCCAAAACTTTTAAAGTTAAACTTACCACTCGATGGTTGGGTCCTTACGAAGTAGTTACCATGTATGATAATGGGGTTGTTAAGATAAAAACAATTGATGATGGACAAGTCTCTTTTGTAGTGAATGGACACGAACCTAAACTTTACCACATACCCATTTCTAAAGAATATTTTCCATAGGTCATGTCAGCTGACAAGGCATTGGCCTTGGTGGATGGGGAAGTTTCTTCTCCCTCCCCCTTTTCTTGAAACTTTTTTATTTTTTATTGTACATATGTAAATATTTTAGAGTGTGTTTTTTCTAATAAACAATTTTAGAGATTTCTACAAGTGTTCATCTAACAACAAGTGGAAAAATCCAAGGAGACAGAAAGGGAAGTATTTTACTTCGAAAGAAGATGTTGCTATATTTAAACTCGATTGTCCACTTAAAGCACCAATTGGATAATGACTATTTTTATTATGATTAGAAATTGTTTTCTTTAAATTAGCCATTTTTACAAGATTTCTATCTTCCTTTCTCTTAAGGCATATTTCATGGAAGTTGCTCATAACCTCCAACACTAGAGGATATAAGGAAGTGACAATTTGTCTTATCAAACCTAGAGGTTACTAGTACAATTTCCCCAAGAACCCTGAGTAGGTGAGCAAAGTATCTTTATGAAATAGTAGCAAGTTCTGATTAGCGGTTAACCATGGAAACATCAATATAACTTCCAAAAAAAAAAATGAGTAGGGATTGAAGATATCTTTCTATTATTTTCCAATGGTACCATCCACTACACATTAAAAATGCTTGACTATACCATATCTTCAGATTGGCTACGCCCACTTAAGCGTCCCTTACATTAGGACAATCTATAAGGAATACATAAAGAAGAGTCATCCTCTAACTTAAATACCATCCCAGTCCAAAATAATAATAATAAATGTCAAAGATGCCTCCCCATCTCCTTGCAAAAAGAAATATTCATACACAAATCTTAAAAGATGGTGGATCAGTCTCTGTTGTAAAAGGGTGTAAGAGGCTAACCCGTTGGGATACTGAACAGGTCTACTAGCAGCAGGTACTGGCCTATGGTATGACTAGGTAAACCTATTGGATTACTAAACAGGCTTGTTGGAAGCAGGGAATTCTACCTAGAGAGGGTAATGATTTGACAAACAATAAATAAAATTCCTAATCTTAAAACTTGTCCTAATGTACGGCACTACTTGTAGGAAAATATGAAAATAAGTATGCATGGTTAAGAAAAGGTAAATGAACTCCATCAATTTGCCATTGGGAACTAACTTTAAGAAAATATTAAGACTCCCTAGCCTACCTCTTCTTAACTATATGTAGGGTTTTTTGTCCTACAGGTGGGGCCATATTTTAACTGTCTTGTCAGACTAATGTGTGAAATTTATCTCTACACTTGGAAACTGTAAATCTTAGGATATTAGGAGAATTGATCGGTTTCCTATATCTTTGATTGTGAAGTGTCACAATACTTAGGAGTGGGGGAGGGGTTTCATGAGCTGACAAATTATAAACACTACCATATGTGTTACAAGCCATGAGAAGAGGAAGTAGGATCTCTGTCAAAATTTTGTCATATTGTTTTTTACAATATCTCATGCTATTATATTAGCAGTCGTTTGTATTGGTATGATAAGTTTTATACTTCTGACATAACTTTGTGTGTTATAATCCTCTTGTGCATTTTTATTTATGTTTATATCTAATGCAATGAAAGTTTGCTTACACTTACATGTTCCTTATAACAATTACAGATCGGTAACAAATGATAAACACTCATTGTCATCTGTATTACAAGCCCGTGAGAAGAGGAACAGTCGTTGTATTGTTACGGATCGATAACAAAGGCAATCAAAAACGGATGTTATAATCTTATTCATGCGCATCATATCCATGCTCCTATTCACCATGCCTACCAGAAATCGTCCAATTTGAGTGCTCTGGGTGAACATCCGTTTACTATTGGATATTTTTCACTCACATAGGGGACCGGATGGAGTGCCATCTACAAGACCGAATGGAGTGCCATATGGAGGATCGGATGAATTATTGTATCCACTATAAATGATCATGATCTCATTCAAGTATGATCACTCGATTTTGATTATGCCTATTGCAGTGATAAATTAGATGAATTAAATGCTGTAAAAATTTTTTAATTTAATTTTGTGATCAAATTAAAATTACAAATGTGTTTTACGATCAAATGTCCAAGTCGAAGACTTGGACATTGATCTAATTTCTTACATGATTTTGTTTTACCTCCAAAGTACAAACCATTCAAATTCAAACTTGTCGCAATTATGATCACACAGGGTGTTCGTGTATGAAAAATTCACCCATGATTCAACCATTTCCATCACAATTGCATTAAGAAATGGGTACTTTGTCTCGATTGCTCATACTTTGTCTATTTCGCTCATCCTCTACTTGCTATATCAAGATCTCCTTCTGCCCAATTTCAACCTCCTTCTCATCCCTTTCTCTATAACCATGCCCAACCTTCATGAACTGTCCTTGTACACTGAGCTACTAGTCATTCAAGAATTCACAGTGTGTCGAGAAGTCTTCCTCCATGTGGGTTGGGGACCGTTCCTTGCTAGTCTGCAGGGGCATGATGATGACGTCTCTCTCCAATTCACTCTTAGGTTCAATGGGAGACTTTCTCACATAGAGTCTCTGGTATTTTCGGTCTTTGAAGAATCCATCGCCTCAGCCACGAAATTGCCACGGGTTGGGCTCTGGTGGTTCAAACACCATCAGTTGCCATGCCAAAGTTATAACAAGGTGTTCAAGCCTAAATACCAAAATCTATCTGGAGCCAAAGGGTATTCGAAAGAGTGGATCAAAGACGAATTAATCAACCCTTTGATCGTAATTACCAAGCTCATTATCTGTGAAGGTAGGTACTAGGTATTTAAAGACTGTCATTTATGTCTTTTGGCCCATTTTCAATTCAACAAACCCCTAAATTTTCCCTTCTATTTTATGAAAATCCTCGAGAAGATGTATTCCTAGGTCCGCAAAAATTTGGCCAACCCTCATCGCAGTTTATTTCACCATTGCCTCATTAAATTGCTTGTTATATCATAATTGAAAAAACAGAGTAAAACATGGGAAGATTTACTCTACCAATTTTTGAATCCCCGTCTCACGGTTAAGACAAGAAAAAAGTCGATCGATTCAGGGACTATTACCCCACCTAATCCTCACTCTCCAAAAACTCCAAACCCTCTAGTTCAAACTATCTCCCTGTCTGATAAGAAGGCCAAGAAAACTGTTGATTCCCATGTAGCCTCATCTGGTAAGAAAATTAAGAAGCCTAATGATAATTCCCCATTACCTTCAACACCTATCGATTCTAAACCACAAAAAATGCAGAATTCATTTCATCAATATTTTCCTTTGGTTCCTACAAAGAGGAGAGGAGCTAATTGATTCAAGGCGCAATCCTTTTGAAGAAGCACTCGAAGTACACGTGGCAAGTCCAATATAAAACCTCCAAGTACTTCGCATCCTATTCAATTGTCTTTCGACCATGAGATCCCCCATAAAAAACTTAAAGAATTTTCTACAGAGGATTCTAAGCCCGATAAATAAATAAAACCTGAACCTATTACACCAAGTCTTCCTCACAAAAACATTGTTACTCCCTCATCCTAGATTCCTACATTGTCTTCTAAAATTGACATACCTTCTACATCTATCAAGGATCCTAAGCCTTCCTCTCTTGAGCCATCTAATCAAACCCCAGCTATTGATCAATTGCAAAAAGAGAATGCTCAATTGCTTCAAAAATTGGCAAAATGAGAAACCATGGATCGACATTTGCACCATGACAATGTTGTCCTGCAAGCGAAAGTAAACTCTTTTCAATGATTGATCAATCAGATGAATACCACCAATCACAGTCTCAGGATGCAGTTGAAGCATCGCAAAAGTCCTGAGACAAAGTCCCCAGGGCATGACGGAGAAGATTCTAAAGCTAATATACCCCCTCCTTCACGAATGTAGCTATGTCGGGTGACCCATTTTTGTTGCAGAGGGACCTGCAAACTCTTAGGCATGGGAGAAATGTTGATTTGGTGTTTTGACTATTTTTCCAATGACCAAACCTCTTTTGCATATGAAAGGTATACACTCTATGCTTTTATTTAGCTCTTTTTAAAGGTATTATCAACTTTTGTGCATCAATTCGCCATGGAACAACATGAGGCATGTGTAATCATCGATTTGTAATGATTTTATGTTAATTCATCTTCAATTGAATGATTACAATGTCCTAACATTTATTGTTTGCTTACAACAGGCCAAAAACGTGATCCGGCCTTCCATCCAGTCCGTCGTCTAGACCTTCATCTAGCACTCCATCTGGCACTTGGAGCGCAGTGCAGGTAGCAGTTAGCATGTCGAAGGGATTCTATGGGCGAATCAGAAACATGGGTTTTGTGCCCACTCACGCCCTCCAGCTATGGAACTCATCGCATCCAGACTTGAGTAGTTGCAGCGACCGCTACTTTGAGTGCACGAGGTTGTTGGAGGAGATGCGTTATGTTGATGAAATTTAATATATTTTTGTTTTTAGAGAGTGTCGACCCTTTCAGTGGTCGACCTCTCAAGATTTGTATAAACTCTATAAATACTTGTTTTTTATGCCACGAAAAAACATGATTTTATATATACACAGAGACATTATCTTCAATTTCGTTATAAACTTTGTTTTAGTGATTAATATCAATGTCATATTGATTATGTGACTGCATTTTTCTTGAAATAGTGCCACTACCGTCTGGGGGGGCCACCAGTGTTCTAGATAGCTTGTGCATATCAGTATATGTTTATATTTTAGCATTTGGTTTTCATAACCTGCTAATTTTGAATTGTTTGTTTAAATTGTATCACTGTGTATATCACTTCTAAATTGCATCTCGCTTCCTGGATTGTATGTGTATCGCAGAACATTTGTGGATGTCCATGTTTACTTGTTTATATTCAGATTCCTAATACCTTGATTGCAGCTTGTAATTTATTTGTTTATAAGTTGTTTAACTATGCCATCATGTCTCTTTTCTCTGTTTCATAAGTTGTAAATCACTTTGCAGAGTATCTATTTAGACAGTGTCCATTTCATTAAGTTGTAATCCTCAAATACTATATTTAGGTTTTCATAACTTGCTAATCATGTTTCTAGCATCAGCGTGATAAAATAAAATTTGATTTTGAGTTATGATTTTTAATGATATCCTAGTTATGATTTTTAATTAATACTGGTTATGAGTTTATAGGTTTGCATGAATTATCAATTGTGTACAGGATATTTTCTAGTATCAGTGTGATAGAACAAGTGATTGATTTTGAATATCTTATGCACAATGATTATAGACCATATGGATTACAAGAACATCTAATGTTGTTTTTATGATGGCAAAGCTTTATATAGACCACCTCATCCATGCTTTGCATTTCTTTGTAGAAGTTAGCATCGAGTTGATTCCAATTGAATTGTCATTAGTGATTAGATGCCATTGTGATGTAATCTGCCACCATAGACACAATCATCACATTTGAATATTGTCACAACACTCGTGCTTTCATTTAGGTATATTAGTGTAAAGATAAGGTTTATTCCCTACAAAATAAAAGTAATTGTGAGTTTTTTCTTTAAGAATAGAGTTCACTTGTAAAGCTAATTTTGACAGATTTTTTACTTATTCAAAGATTTCTTGTTCATTCAAAAAGTTTTTTACTTAGATTAAATAGTTCATAGTCCTAGATTGCTTAAAGCTCATTAGTTAATGGTTTCTTTGTATATACAATATAAAATATGTTGTTTAAATGAATTTTAAAAGTCATCTTTTAAAAGTAGAATTGTAAATTGAAAAGAGTGTTGATCCCTAGGGTAAACCATCTTCTTAGCTAGTCAATATTTCTGTTAGCTTTTCTTTCTACCTTGACTCATACTTTGTCACAACTCTAAGTTTACTTACCCTAGTTGACAATTTAATTGAGGGAAATTAGTACATATAGTTTACCCATCAACATCTAAATATCACCTCGGCGATGGAAGTTATATATGAAGATTCTCTAGCCCTTTCTCAAGATATCACTTCTTTTGGGGCACAGAGTGGTTGGGTCTCTCCTTTTTAATGTATGTCTATTTTACCTCCCCATTTCATTAATCTTTAGGTCAATTCTCTCTCTATGCTTGGAAAATATTGGATTGGGAAAATGCTCTCCTCCCCCTTCCCTACAACCTTTTTGTGGCCCCATCCACACCCTTTGATGTTTATCCCCCCACTGGAATATTTTTCCTCTTCCCCAACAATTATCCCCTCGCCCATTATGAATCCCTCTTTGGATCCCCCTCCCTCTCGTCTGGACCAGGCATCTGACCTAGGGGTTCCTTCCACTACCATCCTTTCAGAAGATTCGAAGTCTTCTAAGGACTCGGAGGATAAAGCATTTGTGTATAATCTCATAAATAAACAGGTTATGGGATCCATGGGGATGAAAAAACTTAGAATGGGGAACAACCCTGGAACCATTTCGAGAGAAAAAGGAAAAGGAAGGAGATATTTTTTATCCAAATCACAGAATAAATCTTTGGCAGACATTGTGGCTAGTAAAAAATAATCTATTTATGGGGCACTTAGAGCAAGGAATCCCTTGGAAGAGGTTCCCCCATGAAAACAATTTCTCTAAATTGTCGAGGTGTGGCAGGCTCGTCTAAAAAAGTTGTTTTAAAAAGGTTGGTGGCCTCTCATCAACCGGATATGTTGTTACTTCAAGAAACTTTAGGGGATAGTGGGGAAATCTCAAAAGTATTGGAGTCTATACTTCCCCTGTGGGATTTTATTACTCTAGATGCAAAAGGGAGATCCGAAGTTGTGGCTATTGGGTGGCACGGAAGCGAGATAAAAATCCTAAACTTGTGGGGTGTGGAGTCATGATTGGGAGTTGAATTTTTATGTGCAGATATCAGCAGGAATTTCTCTATCCTTAACATCTATGGGCCTTACCAGGACAGGGTTCCTTTTTCGGAAGATTTGCTTAGAAAGTCTTTCCTTTAAAACAATAATCTGATTGTAGGGGGAGATCTCATTTTTTCTCTCAGGATAGTTGAGGTGTGGGGACCCAGGGCTACAATTGATCCCCTCACTAATTTATTTCAACACTTTATTTCAGAAGCAGGCCTGTCATATCCAACCCCAATCAAATTGTCAACAACCTGGAGAAATAAGAGGACAGGGGAGGATTGAATTGTGAAGATATTAGATTGCTTCCTAATTACATATCCTCTCCTAAATCATCCTCTTCATATTAGGCAGTGGATAGGGAATGGTGGATATGTTGGCCACTCTCCCATTTTCCTAGAATTAGCAGGTGGCCCAAGAAAACCCCCAAGCCCTTTCAAATATAAAACAACATGTACTCTAGAGGATATATTTCAATCCTTGGTAAAGGAGTTTTGGGAACCTTTTCATGTTGGCGGGGATGAAGTTGGAGGGGCTCATTTTTCTTCAAATCTAAAGCAGTTAAAACAACATGTGGTTATTTGGGCAAAAGAAAAAATGGAAAAAGATGAGAGATCCCTTAAGCACATAGAGGAAGCTATTCAATATATATATGACTAATATGGTGAAGCTTTCTCGACCTTAGACTCGTCGAAAGAGGCATTAGTGTCTCTAGAAATAAAATAAAAAAGGTGATTGTTAAAGGAGAGAGAGGAGACCTGGAGGCAAAAAAGTAGAGCTATGTGGTTAAATAGTGGAGATGAGAACACAAAAATTTTCTAGGCCTTTGCAAATGGGTGAAAGATCATAAACATAATTTTTATCCTCACTGACTCTTTGGGTAGAGAGGTATCCTCATTCAATGATTTGGTCGAGTTGGGAAAAATTCATTTCCAGAATCTCTTCAAAGTAGCCAATGGGACAAATATGGCAGAGATTATTCTCCTTGCCATTATTTTTCTTAGATTTGTAAATGAGGATGACAATAGAAGACTCATGGAAGAAGTACCATAGGATGAGCTTAAAGTGGTGTTGCAAAGATTTCAAAAAAATAACAGCCCCGGGTCGAATAGATGGCCCATTGACTTTTATCTAGATTTCTTTGATTTAATTGGTGAGGATTTGTTGGCAGTGGTGGAAGATTCTTGCAGGAAAGGCCATATGCACGCTCCACTAAACTCAACTTTCATATCCCTCATTCCCAATATTGATTCCCCTCAAGGTTTGGATGAATTCAAACCTATTTCTCTCTGCAACTGCATTTATAATATTGTGGCAAAAGTGATTTCTAGAATAATAAAAAAGGTTCTCTCGGTACTATGGAGGGACAACAAATCCATGAAGCCATTAGAGTGGCTCAGGAAGGCATGCATTCCATAAAAACGAAGAAGCTAAAAGGGGAAGTTCTAAAAATTTATTTATCCAAGGCTTACGATCGAGTAAACTGGATCTACATCAGACAGCTCCTAACACATCTTAGCTTTGAGATAAATTTTATCAGTTGGGTGATGTATTGTATATCAACTGATTCATTTTTTGTATTAATCAATGGATCTTCCTCCCCTTTCTTCAGAGTGAAAAGAGGACTTCATCATGGATTTCCATTGTTGCCTCTCCTTTTTCTACTTGTGGCTGAAGGTCTCAATAGGGATCTGGAATCAGCAAAACCAAATAGATATTTTGAATGGATTGTTATATCTCCCACCCTTTGATTCACTCATTTATTGTTTAACCATAGACAATATCATAATATTGTCACCCAACCATAGGCACGCAGCCAGCCCCAAGCATCGTAACCTTTGACAGATAGAATGATTCTGGAAGTAGTGCCAGACCCAACAGATAAACAAGAGAGAGTCCACCTCTCTCCAAAAGTAGCACACCAAGCAGAAATTCCCAAAAACAAAAACCAAGATCAATACCTAAATGCAGTCCTTGGAGTTGCACTCCTCCTCTAGAATTGAACGCCACTTGACTTGAGTGAGAGTGTGTGTACAACTGAACTCTAGTGCCCTTTATTTATAGTATTATTTTTCACATGTATAGGCCAACTTCTCCTTTTGTAGATTAATACTTTAATATTAATTCTTTTACTGAGACGACTTGTCTTCTAGGGTTTCTACACATCTATTTAGGGTTTCTCTTACTTATAGAATATTCTAATCTAGTCATAGGTTACACATGGAGGTTGATACCTCCTACAACTACCATAATATCAACACTCCCTCCTAGATAGGGAGGTATTAATAGGTAACATCATCATATCCACACATACTATCTCATGATCACGCAGATCAAGTCATGAGCAACATCACCACTATCATTATCATCTGATAGCATCCTGGCATCAAAAATATATCATCAACTGCATCATCATCTCTCAAGGTCATACTCCATTTGAGTAATCGGGAACGATATTGAATAAGTCATGTGTTGGACTCATTGCACCCAACAGAGTGTCTCGCATAAGCCATTCTCTCAACGGAGTGATACAAGGGCCATTCTTCTAATCCGGACATACGTCCTAGAAGAATAGTTGTCCCAACAGATGTTGAATGCCCCACAATGGCTACAAGAACCATACTCTCCACTCTATCATCTCTAACTCGTACTAGCATGATGTGAGTGCATCACATCTAAGTTGTATTGGCATGATGTGGAGTATTGTATACATCATCTCTAAGTTGTACTAGCATGATGTGAATGCATCATATCTAAGTTTTACTGGCATGATGTGCATCATCTCTAAGTTGTACTAGCATGGTGTCAATGCACCATCTCTAATTTGTACTGGCATGATGCAAGTCATCTACATCACCTCTAAGTTGTACTATCATGATGATATTGCATCATATACAAGTTGTACTAGCATGATATGACTTAGACATATGTATCATCTCTAAGTTTTACTAGCATGATGGGTCTCAGGACATCTGTATCATATCTAAGTTGTACTAGAATGATGTTGAAGCATCATATCTAAGTTGTACCAGCATGATACCAATCAGCAATCTAGCAACTTGGACCATTCCACATAAGTATAATTTATGTCCACCAAGACACTGACTATCCATGATTCCATATATAAACACTCCCTCCCAACTGAGGAAGTCATCTCCTCCCTTTCAACCAAGGGAGCAATCTCCATGAGTTTCAGCTTCTCCCTCAAGTATGAAACTTTATCTTGGACAGAGGATTCATCAAAATATCAGTTGTTTTCTCATCGGTGGAGATGTACTGGAGAATCACTTCTCCCTTCTAGACTTTATCACGGAGAAAATAATACTTGATCTGAATTTTCTTCAACCTATCATGGAACATGGGGTTCTTTGAAAGCTTCACACAACTCTGATTATCACAATATATCATAGTCAGATCCAACACCTGATCAAATAGTCCAAAAACCATCTTACAGAGTCATATTTCTTTCATACCAGCATCACAAGATACAATATATTATGCTTATGGATTATTGAGTGCAACATATTTTTGTTTCCTGCTATCCCATGATATCATAGAAGAGCCCAAACTGAAACATATATCAAAAGTACTATTTATGTCATATGCACTCCCTACCCAATCTGAATCAATAAATCCATGCAATTGTACATCATTGTTTGAGGCATATCTCAAACCATATTTTAGCGTCCCACGAAGATGTCTCAAAATATGCTTTGCAGCTATCTAATTTTCATGTCTAGATTCCACCTGGAACTGGATCAATGTGTTCACAACAATGCAAATGTCTGGTCTGGTAATAAACAAATACATCAATGAGCCAATCAATTGTTGCTACAGGGATGAGTCTATTGGATCAGAATGTAACACCCTGTTTCCCCCAGATTGTAAATAAAACTGAACTGGCCAAGGACTATGGCAAAACTCATAAGTATGAATATGTGATGTAAATGGACCTGCAGGAAGAGGTCAATGAATGTAAATGATAGATTTAATATTATTGAATTGTGGCAGAACTGCTGAGCGGGGAGGTGCGGAAAAGAGACCACGATGGTGGTCGAGGGCACCTTGAAAAAGGGGCGTTAACTCCCACCAAGAATTGAATACCGTATTTGGACTCCACTGGCTCGGAGAACCAAAAGTGGCTCGCTAGCCCTGAAATAAATGCCTTGCAGGCTGGTAGGTTGATGGCTTGATGAGGGATGGGGAGGTGAACC
>JZKD02S1749782.1:29547-41633 GCA_000966675.3 Picea glauca
TGTAATGATTTTCAATCTTTTACACTAGTTGTATTTTCCTTCTTAAATTACTTCCTAGTCCTCAAAGACAAAACGGAACAAAATATCTAATAAAATTTAGAGAAACTTGAAGATTTTACGAAAAAAACTTCAAAAGACTCTTAAAAATATGATTTCCACCATTAGAGATGCCCAAAGACTTCATATATTAAAATATTTCATGGGTTGGGGGGATGGGTGATCTTTCACTTCGAAGGAAAATAATGAATTACCTATGCTAGGGGGATTGGAAATACTACAAATAATCACACTGAGGGATTAGCCCTTTGGAAAGGCATCTGGATCATGAAAAACAAAGGGGTCAATCAATTGTTCATCATGGGGGATTATATGGTTGTTGTTTGTCATATGATGAAAAGTCACTCCCCAAAGAACCTAATCTTCAAATAATTATCATTCAAATCCATACAAGTAGAGGGGTTTCGAGAAGTGGTATTATTCCATGCACTTTGTGCAATCAACCGTCTCGAGAAGTGGTACCCTCGCTTTGTTGAAATTACTAAGAACACTGAGAGGGGGGGTGAATCATTTGTTACTGAGCTTAAATGATATATGACTTATTCAAATAATTTTTAATCTCTTCCAAGTGACCATCAATATTATTCAATATATAAAAAACATAAATAAAGAACATCAGTCACACATAATATATACATAGAGACATATTTTCACAAGGAAACCCATAAAGGGAGAAAACCTCTTCTTCTTCAAATGATGGGCAGACTTTTAAGTTATGTACATCATCTATCTTTGAGCACCAGCTAAAAGTGAGGCTACTACCTTTGTTTTGCAAGCTCCAACTTGTTGAGAGCACCAACCCTCTGATTTCTCTAGCACCCACTAGAAGGAAGCACCAACTCCCTGAGTGTTCCAGCACCAACTGGATTTATACAAGCACCAACTTGCATACAAAAAACTCTATGTTTTCCCTAGCACCACCCTGCCACTCTGTTTTTCTAGCTACAACTAGATGGAAGATACGACTTCCAATATTCAAGCACCAACTGAAATATCAGAGGACCACAGTCCTCCCTAGCACCACCCTACCTTCCTGATTATAAATAAATGATTGAATAACCATTAGTACAGATATGTCAATTCTTACCACTTCATCTTTGTTCTGCAATTCTTCTCTGCTTCAATATTCTTTTGCTTTGTTCATCTTATGTTTATCATTTCTGAGTTTGATCTCACACTGTGCATTCTGCGATTTTCCTTTCTCACAGTTTACCTCATTTTTCAGTGAGAATAGCCAACTCCACACAGTCACTGTATATATATTTTATGCTCTTCAGCCACTACAGTTACACCTCGAATCTCCTAGGGAAAAAATGCCCCAGCAACTGAATCGCCAACCGTCCAAGAACCATGATTCAATTCTGCTAACTGAATCATAACTGAACAATTAAACGTGAAGATCAATAGTATCCTTTAGATTATATTCTCAAATAACCAGCACCATTGGATCACATCCGCAGGTTCTCGCATTTATCCCATATGCCTACTGGATGTGACTGAACGCTAAGCAGAAATTGATTTTGCAATTTTGTGTTTCAGAATTCTTATGATGAGACATCTCGAATATCCATGTCGTGATCTCTCAAATGGATCTTAGCTTCTATCTCCTTCCCTTCTCATGACCACCGATGGTGACTAAGAGCTTATCCATAAATCGCTTCATGACTCTTGTGTTGAGGCATCTCGACTCTCCCAAGTCATGATCTCCAAAATGGATCTTTTGTCGTGCGTTGATATTTTTCCACGTGTCCTCTGGCTCCAACATCCAGGATCATTTGTTTACCTCTCATATCGCGAGTTCGAGAGGTTAGAGCACCTCCTTCCTTTGGATTTCCTTATCTGCAAAAATCCAAAATGGACCCTTTGTCATGCATTGGTATTTCTCTATGTGTCCTCTTTCTCCAACGGCCAAGATCATTCCGTGACTTCGTGTATCGCAAGTTTCCACACCATGCTTCTTTGACTCCTCCAATGCGAAAGTCGGTGAAATTCCAATCACCTGCCACGTGTCTTCCTTGATGATGGATGGTCCCCCTGCTTTCGGGACTTTGTAAGCCCGCTTCATCTTGCACTTAAAGGTTGTGCTTGTTCTTATAGATCCAACGACAGTTGGTCCTCGGCGCTTAGATCCAACGTCTGAGAATTTTCCTCCTCTTTTGCACGCTCCTCCTGTCTAAGTTCATATCTGACATCCATCGGGAATTCTAAATGGGTGATCCAACGATCACGGTTGCTCTTCATTGTTGAGCTTACACTTTCAATCTTTCCATGCCATCATCGTTGCACTGTTGATCTTACCACTTTCTCTTGTTTTTCATCATTGTGTTGATCTTGCCATCAATGACAAACAAATACTATGCCTTATGTCTGTAAATATGCCAACAATCTCCCCCTTTGGCATTGATGGCAACCTTGAATAGCCTAAAGAACTGCACACCTGAAGAACTGCATTATTCTGCTTGGACATCCAACCATACTCTATAGCATCCTTACCACACTACACTTTCTCCCCCTTTGACATCAATGTCAAAGAAGAAACACGCTCCCCCTGAGTTGTTGCAGTACATCTCGAAGGTATCAGAAATGCGACAGGAACATACTCCCCCTGTCAACTATGAACGGAAGAACCAGATCTATATTTACCAGAAATATAAAAAAATATTTAATAAGTATTCCCCCTAACAAGGTGAACAAATTAGACAAAAGAATATATAACCCCCATCTTTTGATGAAGATATCCAAAAGGTGTCGCTATTAACGGTTTAGTAAAGATGTCAACTATATGTTCTGTGGAAGGAATATAATCCAACTGAACAACTCTGTTTGTAACCTGCTCTCTGAGAAAACGATATTTGATTGGGATATGCTTAGTCTTGGAATGAAGAACGGAATTCTTGGAGACACTAATGGCACTGGTGTTATCACAGTGAATTGGAATCGGATCAGTATAATTTACCTTCAAATCTGCAAGAGTTTGGATCATCCATAAAATCTGAGTGCAACGGGTAGCAGCAACAATGTACTCTACCTTTGTAGTTTATAAGGAAATAGATCCCTCCTTCTTATTAATCCATGCTACCAACGAGTCACCCAAGAAGAATGCACCTCCATTGGTGCTCTTTCTCTCATCCACACAATTTTCCCAATCAACATCTGAACAAGTAGTTAACTGAATATTCTGATTTCTAGGATACCACAGACCATAAGTCATTGTTCCCTTCAAGTATTTGAATATCCTTTTTACATCTACTAAATGACTTTGTTTAGGAGCAGACTGATAACGACCTACCATTCCAACAGCTTGCATTATATCAGGACGGGATGATGTGATGTACAAAAGACTTCCTATCATTGATCGATATGTCCTTTGATCAACATCAGGTGAAATATCATCTTTACTGAGCTTGCACTTGACCACCATAGTTGTACTAACAGGGGAAGAATCTTCCATCTAGAACTTCTTCAACATCTCTTTCAAATATTTTTCTTGAGTGATAAAAATTCTTGCATAACTTTGATTTACTTGTAAACCAAGAAAGTATGGCAGTTCGCCTATCATGGAAATCTCAAACTCTGTTTGCATAGAGTTAGCAAACCATTGGATAGAGGAATCATTAGTACAACCAAAAATAATGTCATCTACATAAACCAAACAACTAGTAAATCATCACCTTCAGACTTAATGTAGAGATTGTTGTCAACGGTACCTTTCTTAAACCCTTTGTCTTGTAAAAAAAATTACAGTTGATAATACCAAGCTCATGGTGCTTCTTTCAGTCCATATAAAGCCTTCTCCAGCTTGCAGACATAGTCAGGATTATCTGTCAGTGAGAATCCTTCAGGTTGATCCATATATACTTCTTCCTTTAGATCTCCATTAAGAAATATCGACTTAACATCCATCTGATACACCTTAAAGTTCTTATGACATGAATATGCAAGAAACATTATGATGGCTTCTAGTCTTGCCACTGGTGCAAAGGTTTCATCAAAATCTTGTCCGTCAACTTGTGCATACCCTTTACAGACTAATCTGACTTTATTCTTAACAACTTGTCCTTTTTCATTCATTTTAATCTTGAACACCCATTTGGAGCCTATTACATTCTTATCTTCAGGTCTAGGAACAAGCTCCCAAGTATTGTTCTTCTCACTTTGATCAATCTCTTCATTCATACCTCTAATCCAATCATCATGCTTGTTGGCTTCATCAAAAAATTTAGGTTCAATCATGGATAGAAAAGCAATCTGAGATTGTTCTAAGTCTTTAATCGGTTTCCTTCTTGTCTGAACTCCTTTATTTATATCTTCAATTATCTTATTTTTCGGGATGATCCTTTCTAACAATTCTGAGAGGTGGTTTTATTTCTTTCTGTTGGTTTGTGTCAGCCTGAGTATTTGTATTTTCATCTGATTCATATTCTTCTCTTTTTGGTCCTTGGACCTGTTCATGTTCATCTTCAACTATATCTTATGTGCTTGGTTCAACACTATTTATATTTCGGATGGGGATTTCTTCATCAAATTTTATGTCGATACAATCAACCAATTTATGCAGCCTCTTATTGTAGCATATGTATCCTTTACTGTTTGTAGCATAACCTAAGAAGATACCTTCATCAGCTCTATCATCATATTTGCCAATATTTTCATCATTATTCTTAATACAACATTTACTCCCAAAGACTTTAAAATGCTTGATTGAAGCAGGTCTTCCAAACCATAGTTCATAAGGAGTCTTTTCACTGTGTGGCCTAAGATGAGCTTTGTTAAGAATATGAATAGTTATATGAATCGCTTCCACCCAATACATCTGAGGTATATTCCTTTCATTCATCATTGATCTTGTCATTTGGTGTACTGATCTATTATGCCTCTCAACAACTCCATTTTGTTGTGGAGTCCTTGGAATTGTGTACTCTCTTTTGATTCCATGTTTATCACAGAACTCTTTGAAGTTCCATGAGCTAAACTCTCCTCCTCTATCATACATTACTGCCTTCAATCTTTTTCCTATTTGATTCTCAGTTAGAGCCTTAAACACTTTGAATTTTTCAAATGCTTCAGATTTTTCTTTCAAAAAGGAAACCCATGTTAGTCTAGAATAATCATCAATGACCAACATAAAATAGTTTTCTTTTCATGTACCTTATTTCCTTGATGGTCCACATAAATCCATATGTACTAACTAGAGAGGTTTTTCTGTTGAAGGAAAGTTTTTAGATTTGAACTCTTTCCAAGTAAGCTTTCCTATCTGGCACGGTTTACAAATAGAATCATATGGATTTGATATCTTTGGAAGATCCTTTACTGCCCCATTGTTTCTAAGCTTGATTATATGATCAAAATTTAAGTGTCCAAATCTCCTATGCCATAGCCAACTTTCATCATACTTTCTTAAGTGGCATTCTTCTTTTTATTCTTTTAACACATAGACATTGTTTTTTGTTCTTATCCCTTTTGCAACCAACTGTCCTGAATTCACAGACTTTATTTTAGAAGTAAAAACAACTTCACATCCTTGATCACAGACTTGACTGACACTAAGTAGATTATGTTTTAGACCATCTACAAATAACACATCTTGAGATTTTCCTTTTCCATTACTCAGACTTACCATTCCTTTACCTTTTATTTTTCTTGGTGCATCGTTTCCAAAAGTTACATTCCCTGATTTGTTTTCACTTAGAGTTAGAAATGTACTTTTGTCTCCAGTCATATGTTTGGAACATCCACTATCAATATACCAAGGATTGTTTTCTCTTTGGGATGATAACACTAATCCACACTGGTCATCTTCTTTCTTCTTCCAAACCTTGAAATTTTCAGTAGTGGGATTCAAATCTGGCTTATAATTCCTTAAGTGGCAATCTGCAACTTTATGTCCATAATTATGGCAGATGTAACATTCAGGTTCACTGAATAGCAGATCATAGCGATTGTTATGCTCATAATTGTTGTTGTGCTTAACCTGCGCCATTTTCCTAGCCATTGCATAATTTATAGTTTGTGGTTGTTTGTTGCTTGGATATCTTGATCTTTTTGTGGCAGATAGTTATTCCTTGAGTATCTAGATTGCTCATATCTAAATCTTAAAGAACAAGTTATAGCTTTGTGACCAAAGTTAGAACAAAAAAAACAATATCCATAGAAAAATCCTTTGTACCTGGAAAAAGTTTGTCTTCTTTGAGCGGGTCGATTTCTTCCATGCTGATAATTTCTTTGATCTACAGATTCAGTTTTGGTACTTTTTCTTTCATTCCTTCTTAGTGGTTGATTTTCTTTCTTTGTTTCTGCAGAGTGATCATTGTCAATGATTGAGGATTTGACAAACTTGATGGGTTATGTATTACTTCGATGATCACTACTTGATCCTTCTTGCTATCTTTCAACTTTGGATTTCTTTGTTGGTTTAGAATGGAGGTTAATCCTTGTAAGGCTTTAATACTTGACAGATTTTGGTGATACAATGCCTTAAACTTCTCCATCTATTTTATGGTTTTTACTATCTCTTCTTCTAAGGATTCACACCTCGCTTTCTTCTCTGATAATTGATGTTTCAGAATGTCCTCTATTTTCTTTGCCTCTTCTAACTCCACTTTTAGTAGGGAAAAGTCTTCATCAAGTTTTTTACCATTCATTTTAAACTGCATCAACAACTGTTTTTGTTTTCTCTTCTTACATCTGAGTCTGTCAATTTCTTCCAAAGCACTGATTAATTCACCTTCCATATCCACCACAGCTTATTCATCATTCATGTCACCTCCTGTGAGTTTATAATCAAGATCCCCCATAGCCATAAGCATAAAATTATTCACTTTTTCTTCACAGGATGAATCACTATCTATGTCTTTTGAGGAATCATCATTATTTTCACACAAACTTTTCTTTTTACTAAATTTCTTAAATTTGTATTTATTTTCATCATCGGAGTTCTGGTCCTTTTGGTCCTTTTTCTTGTGAGGACACTTAAATGAAAAATGACCTATTTAACCACAGTTAAATCATTTGAAGGGCAGCTTGCCCTAATATTTTCTTGATCCTCTCTTTAACCTTCTTACAAATTTTGCTTCAATATCATCTAGTTCTGAATCAGTATTCGTGTCTGCTTTAAAAGATGCTTCTCTAGTAATGGATTTATCTTTACTAATTCTCATTTCATATGCAGTTAGAGTTCCTAGGAGTTGATCAATGGACAGATTTTTAAGATCACTTAGTTCTTCTATTGCAGAGACTTTTGGATTAAATTTATCAAGCAGAGATCTTAAAATCTTCTGAACTAAAAATGATTCTTCAATCTTCTCACCAAGACCCTTCATGGAATTCAAAAGATCTTCAACTCTTAAAAAATACTTGCTAACTATTTCATCTTCATTCATCTTTAGTTGTTCAAATTTCAATCTATATGTTTGAAGTTTGGCATCGTTTACTTTCTATTTTCCTTCATAATTGCTAATAAGTTTATCCCACATTGATTTGGTAGTTTCAAGATGCATCACCTTTACAAACTCAGCTTCAGAAAGTCCATTCAATATAGCATTCATTCCCTTAGCAGTAAAGCTAAATTCTATCTTATCATCCTTGGAATCTAGCACAACAGGCTTTGTGTATCCCGTCTCTACTACATCCCAAACATCAGCACCTAAGGCCATTATGTATGTTCTCATTCTAACCTTCCAGAAAGAAAAATTTGTTCCATCAAATAGAGGAGGCTTATTGGTTGAAGTCCCTTCATGACTTGTCATGTTTAAGCTTATAGATCTACCTTTTAAATAAAGGAACCCACTCTGATACCAATTGTTGAAATTACTAAGACAACTGAGAGGGGGGGTTGAATCAGTTGTTACTTAGCTTAAATGATATATGACTTATTCAAATAACTTTTAATCTCTTCCAAATGACCATCAATATTATACAAGATATGAACAACATAAATAAAGAACATCAGTCACACATAAGATATACATAGAGACATATTTTCACAAGGAAACCCATAAAGGGAGAAAACATCTTCTTCTTCTAATGATAGGCAGTCTTTTAAGTTCTATACATCATTTATCTTTGAGAACCAACTCAAAGTGAGGATACTACCTCTGTTTTGCAAGCTCCAACTTGCTGAGAGCACCAACCCTCTGATTTCTCTAGCACCCACTAGAAGGAAGCACCAACTCCATGAGTGTTCCAGTACCAATTGGATTTATACAAGCACCAACTTGCATATTGAAAACTCTATGTTTTCCCTAGCACCACCATGCCACCCTATTTTTCTAGCTACAACTAGATGGAAGATACAACTTCCAATATTCAAGCACCAACTTGAATATCAGAGGAACACAATCCTCCCTAGAACCACCCTACCTCCATGATTATAAATAAATTATTGAATAACCACCAGTACAGATATATCAATTCTTACTGCTTCATCTATGTTCTGCAATTCTTCTCTGCTTCAATATTCTTCTGCTCTGTTCATCTTATGTTTATCATTTCTGAGTTTGATCTCACACTATGCATTCTGCAATTTTCCTTTCTCACAGTTTACCTCATTTTTGCAGTGAAAACAGCCAACTCCACACAGTCACTGCATATATATTTTATGCTCTTCATCCACTACAGTTACACCTCGAATCTCCTAGGGAAAAAATTCCTCAACAATTGAATCACCAACCGTCCAAGAACCATGATTTAGTTATGGTAACTGAATCATAACTAAACAATTAAACATGAAGATCGATAGTAGCCCTTCGATCAGATTCTCAAATAACCAGCACCATTGGATTACATCCACAGGGTCTCGCGTTTATCCCATATGCCCACTGGTTGTGGCCGAACGCTAAGCAGAAATTGATTTCGCAATTTCATGTTTCAGAATTATTGTGATGAGACATCTCGACTCTCCATGTCATGATCTCCGAAATGGAGCTTAGCTGCTAGCTCCTTCCCTTCTCGTGACCACTGGTGGTGACCAAGTGCTTCGCGACTCGCGACTTCGGGACTCTTGTGTTGAGGCATCTTGACTCTCCCAAGTCACGATCTCTGAAATGGAGCTTTTTTCATTCGTTGATCTTTCAACATGTGTCCTCTGGCTCCAATGGCCAGGATCATTTCACGACCTCACATATCGCGAGTTCGAGAGGTTAGAGCACCTCCTTCCTTTGGATTTCTTGAACTGCAAAACTCTGAAATGGACCCTTTGTCATACATTGATATTTCGCTACATGTCCTCTGGCTCCAACGACCAGGATCGTTTCGTGACTTCGTGTATCACGAGTTTCCACACCACGCTTCTTTGACTCCTTCAATGTGCAAGTGAGAGAAATTCCAATCGCTTGCCATGTGTCCTCCTCGATGATGGACGGTCCCCCTGCTTTCAGGGCTTTGTAAGCCCACTTCATCTTGCACTTAAAGGTCGTGCTCATTCTTATGGATACAACGATAGTTGGTCCTCAACGTTTGATAATTGTCCTCCTCTTCTGCGCGCTCCTCTTGTCTAAGTTCAGATCTGACAACCATCGGAAATTCTGAATCGGTGATCCAACGATCATTGTTGCTCTTCACTGTTGAGCTTACACTTTTGATCTTTCCATGCCATCATCATTGCGCTGTTGATATTGCCACTTTATCTTGTTCGTCATCGTCGTGATGATCTTTCCATCAATGACAAACAAATACTTTTCCTTTTGTCTGTAAATATGACAACATGCTTTTGGTAAACTACTAGAAAAAGGGGGGTGGGGGAAGGTTTATTTTCCAATCCACCATAAGTTTGCATCCATGCTCTTTTTTATGACTAAAATGAAGGCTAAACACAAGTGGAAAAATGGTAACAACATGCATTGTGACAATACAAAGGGGATGGTCCTTCACGCAATTCACACAACCTGGCATGGGGAGATTTTAATTAATCATGGTTGGATGGGATTCTGCAGTGCATGTGGGTTTTATTATTCCCCGTCATGGCGCGTTCTTGGATTTTTTCTTGGGTTTGGATCAAAGACATATTTGAACTATTTCTTCATTGATTTTTCTTCATTTCTCCCTGGTGGTATTACACTTGTGTTATGGGAGAATCATAATAGTATTCCCCCTCTTGTTTCATTCCAACCTCTAGTCGTGACCTTTGGAAGTCAAATTAGCTTGCATCCTTGCTCTGAAGTGATTCAAAACTGAAACTATATAGTCTTAGAAAGAGGTATTCCAATGGTCAATCAATCTGCATATTTGGGAAAATTTTGCAACTTTCTTCAACGATGTGAGAGGCTTTGCGATGAGAGTCGGTAAGTAATGGTTTGGGTAAAGGGAAAAAATGGAATTTTGAAAAAAGGCTTGGGAGCTACAATATTAAAAAGAAATGAAGTTTACAAAGAGGTACTCGAAAAGCATGAAATACCAAATGGATAAATACAAGAGAAAAACAATGCTTATGGATGTAGAGGCGGAAATTCATAGGGAGAAGCTCACAGAGATAGATGAAATTATTAAAAAGATGTAAGAGAAAGTCAAGCATCTAGAATCACAGCAATTTCTTAGGTTTCTATAATTGCACCATTCTCCCTCACTAGCGATTTTAGTGGGCTTCTCTTGACTTGAGGAGGGTTAAGTAATGGAATAAAACACTATGGCGCAGCACTTGAAGCAAGCAAAATAGATATCCCCTACCATTTCATCCTCTATTGTTATAAGAATGAATATTCCCCACTATGGGAATGGTAAAGGCATGTTTAAATTTAGATGTTTTGATATGTTTTTCAAAATAATTTTGCTATTAGGCTAATGTGCAAGGCTTTATACAATTCAAATAGTGAACAACACTTCTAGAAATTTGAAAATAGGCCAACTAGAGAAAATCCAGTAGCAAATATTGTATCTTATGGTGGCTTTTGGACAAGATCTCTTTCTTTTTATTTAATACAAACAATAAATGTTCTTGTCAAAAAACAATTATTTCAATGCTTGCAAATGTTTGCAAGTTGTGTCAATATTGTGAATATTGAAAGCTGCATCCATAATGAAAAGTATCAAATTGTTCTACAGAAGCTATCTACATCTAGTCAGCAAGGATATTTGTGGTAGACTAATAAAAAGAATTCTTGCAATAGACAGTATTACTTAAAAGATGATACATTGATTAATATCTACAACAATTTCATGGTGGTAGAGACTACTTGAGAATTGTTTGTCCAAATATATGAATCAAATATAGTAGCATATCATATCGTCATTGCCAAGGAGTGCACAAAATAAGATTAAAGAGGGTTGAAAACTATTCAAGAAAATATGAAAGTGAATATTTTATATTATATTACTCTTCATCTTGATATTCTTGATTGTTTATTGTTTCACTTTGTTAAGTTTTTACTGTTGTTATTAGGTTATTTCCAAATTACATGAGAATTCATTGCATTTCCAAAACAACAGCATAAAGAGGATCACTGAAATAAAAACAATCACAAGGTACGCAACATTTTATCCTAGGAAACCCTCATGGGGGAGAAAACCCAACAAAAACTTCCTCAATAATAGATTTCCAATACAATTCCAAGACTAAGACCAAAACACCAAAGATAAACCAAGACTGAGCATGCGCCTCTCTTCTTCTTCCTCCTACAACTGCAATTTCCTTTGAGATATCCGCACTAGATGAGTGAGAGTGAGTGTGCTCAAATGAGGCTCCATCCTCACATATAAATACAAGTTGAGGAGGCGAAGGTTATGTCTCTTCACTTAGTGGGGCCAACTTCTCCTAGAAGTGGTTAAAACCACTTTATAATTACTAGGGGCCGACTTTACAAATACCACTATACAATTGTAGTTTGACCAATACAAAAAATGGGATTTGATCTTATACAAGACCCGACTTGATCAATCTACAAAATGGGATTTGATCTATAAAATAATAACTCAAATATCATTAGAATATGTTGGAAATATGGCTACAACAGAGATGACGCAGATGATCAAGGCGCAGATGATCAAGGTTGTCATTGATGGCAATCGATTGTTTATGAAGAACAGATGCTGAAACATGC
>JZKD02S1749782.1:48344-80629 GCA_000966675.3 Picea glauca
AAAGACTTGCTGCCATTAAGATTAATGATTCGAAGATAAAATTGAGAGAAATTGTAAATAATTTACAATAACTGATTCACCCCCCCCCCTCTCAGTTATTTCATACCTGTAACAGAATATTCTTTGAAGTTACAATATTTCAATACTCCCCCTTAATGAGAAGGGTATTCTATTGACATGAACCAATTCAACATCATCAAGACAAGGAGAGGGAATCATCATCATCAGCATCTGGAACATTGATTGGCACATTTATAAATCATCAGAAGTTTTTCTCATCATCAATATCATCATCATTTACAGCATGGAGATAGAGTAATATCATCATCATCATCAACATGAAGTTGAAACATCAACATCAATAGCATGAAGTTGAAACAACATCATCAACAGCACGAAGTTGGATCAACATCATCAACAATACAAAGCTGGAACAACATCATCAATAGCACGAAGATGGACCAACATCATCAACATGTGGCAACAGAATGAGGCAGGTGCATCAACAACAACATTTGTGGTACTTTGATAGACCGTCCTTACTGGACCTTCGGGATCTTCCCAGGAATCATAAGATTCCCTAGGATATTAAATCCTAACAAGCTACCACATGGTAATCTGGCATATCGTCCTTACTAGATCTTCAGGATCTACCCAGGAATCATAAGATTCCCTAGGATATGAAATCCTAACAGAGCTACCACTACTGACCATAATTGGCATATACATGCACAGGTACTCTGACAGAACTTCCTTACCAGACCTTCGAGATCTTCCCAGGGATGATCAATCCCCTAGCATATAAAATCCTAATGGAGATATTTGTTGTTGGTCAGGATACCATAGTATCATCAACATCACTCCCCCTTTCGAGGGAGGTCCTTTTGAACAACACCAAGCTTGTCTTGGAAGTACTCAAACTTCACAGAAGAGAGAGGCTTGGTCAATACATCTGCAACCTGCTCATTTGTGCCAACATATTGGAGATTTACAGCTCCCCTATGCACCATATCACGAATGTAGTGGTACCAGATCTCTATGTGTTTAGACTTATCATGGAACATTGGGTTCTCCATTATTTTTATACAACTCTAGTTATCACATAGAATCACGGTGGCTTCCATCTCCAGATCAAACAGACGTGTCAACAAATTTTGAATCCATATGGCTTCACAACTGGTGGAACATGATGCAATGTACTCTTCTTCTGCCATGCTGAGAGAAATATAGGATTTATTCACGTTTTGTCATGAATTCATGGTTGACCCTTTTGGATCCGCCCTTGTTTTTATCTTTACCCTGCACAATTTTCAATTTTTGATACTTGAAATCTAAAGATGGTCTTTTGATTTTCCCCCGAGACTTTGAAAACTCTGCAACCTTATTACATAAGCAATGATGCTTTTCTACTCTCGAAAAAAATCCACTTTAGTAAGAATGTCGCTTTGTTTGTTTTACTTCGCGATCTCGCAAGTCAGACTACTATAACTCATGAATTCACAAGTCCCGAGTCACGAAACGGCGAAGTCGTTTTAAGTTTTCACTCAAGGTAGTAACCAGGGTCAAATCTTTTAACTCAGTGATTAGACATCGTCGGGGTTTCACGCCTCGGCGTTCGCCAAGTTCGAGTTTTTATGTTTACATATCCGAGAGCCGAGAACACGAGGTTCTTTTGGGCTAACCCTGGTCAAGGATTAAAGGCAAAAGGGCTAACCATGGTTAAAATCTATTCTCGGCGTTTCGCCACTCGGCACTATCTTTTAGACAGTTACGGAGTTTAAAACCCCGACTCACGAAGTCGCGACGTAATTATAGCGTGATTAATTAACTGCCAAATCTAAGATTTTCTTCCCCCTAATTGAGTCTTAATTATCGCCATCTCGCAGTTTCGCGACTTGGCGTGCTAACCTCCCAGAAAATTGTCTTCGAAGTTCTGAGTCACGATATGGAGAATAAATCGATTATAAAATTAATGATGCTCTAAATTGAGATTACTGTTAATTAAGCCAAAATCGGTCCTCGCAGTCTCGCGAGTTGAAGACTAAAAAATTTAAAAGGAAATCCATGATACAGCGAACAGGGAGAAAGTTATTAACGTTGCTAAGTTTTAATAATTCAAAATAAAACGAGATATGTCCCGCGCATCGAGGCTTGCACATTTCCCGAAGTAGCTATTTGATCTCCATACTCCAACTGACTATCAAACCGCCAAAATTTATGACATTAATGGGAAGATAAGGTGAATCTATGCGTAAGATCGGATTTTTACGGCATAAATTTATTTCTAATTTCGAATTGACAGGCTTGTTTTGAAAGGTACCATTTTTTCAAATATATGCGAGAGCTATGTTTCATTATGCATTTTCATAGCATGCAGAGCTCATCGTTTCTGAGTTAACTACTTTTTGCATGTATACACAGTTCTATCGAAGGAGAGAGAAAACACAAACTGCGGCCATGATTCCGCGGAAAACAACAAAGGCGAATGTCGAAGTCGCGGGACAGGGCTCAGACAATGTCGTCGATACTTCACCCCGAAGTGTCGAGTCGATCCCTGACTGGTCATTTGTGTCAAATGTTCTGCAAGCAGAATTGGTAGATTACTCAGATGACTCTGACGACATCGAAAAGGATAATCTGCACACCAAATACAAGATAATCGTCCAGTCCAGGATGCACAGAGTAGAAACCAGGCCACGGTTGCTTCCGTATTACGACATAATCCAATGGGCGTTGGACCACGTAGACTTACCTACCAGGACGATCATAAACAGCCAGCGAATTACTGTCAGGACTTTTAGGCCCGAGCATCTACAAACCATGTACAAGCTACCTTTGACGTCCAAATATACATATGGTGTCGAGTTCCTGGAGGAATTCAAAGAGAAAGAGTGCACCCAGTACGACAAAACCATGCCCGATTTGATTAAAGATTGGGTTTCGCGCACCGCAAAATTCAGAGCAAATGACCAGGGTGTATATTTTATCGCTTCTTTGGAGCCACAGTATAAATATGTGGCCATGATGACATGCCAGCTATTTGGGAGAGAAGACACATCACATTTCTACATCGCGTGGGTGCCTCTCATATTTCGGGTTGCAGAAGGTTGCTCGTTTAATTGGGCAAAGATTCTCTCAGACAGTTTGGCCAACAGGGTCACAGAGTATCGGGAGTAGAAGGCAAGTGGGAAATCGTCCTCGTTTTTCATGTCGGCATATATCATGGACGCGGTATGTTCCATGACACCATTCCCCTTGATGAGTTGGGATTGGAATCCAGACCAAGAAAAACCCGTGCACGAGTATCATGACAAACTATGGGAGAATAAAGCAGAAAAGTTCACGTATGAGATTTTTAACTGGGTGATGGTTCCCCTGCATATCACTATTTTTGGGCATCCACCACCTCACGTCTCGGACAGCATTGCAATAGGTCTGAGTGACATAGTGGATTGGTATGTGGATGCAGAGTTTTCATACTTCAGAGTTTTCGGGGCTTTCGTTCCCCCTCATGCGTTGCCCTTGTTCATCCCCGACAAGATGGCTTGTCGAGAAATCGCCTGGCAAACAGTAATTGAAGGAGTGAGCAAAGAAATCAAGGGTTACTCAAATAAGGTATGGCCTTATTTTCCCATTCGTATGAATTCCTATTCTTTATTAGATTTTGGGCATGCCAAAGTCGAGGTTGCTGCCCTGGAGGACCTAAGTTTGGTCACCATCGAAATTAAGAAATATGATCCACAGAGGGTTGTGAGCAACCATTTGGCTCATTGAGGGCTCAAGAGATTTGAGCATGAAAAATCACCCTCGGACGACGTTTTCCGAAGGGCGAGATATTATGAAGAAGTGATAGCCCGAATCCAATCATTAGCACCCGAAGACACAGCATCCGTATTAAAATTCCAGGAACATAGACGAAGATGTCTTCCCGCTGGGTTGGGAGGTTCGGCTGCTTCTGAGACAAAACAGAAGGATGTTGAAGATGCTGAGGACACAATTTCTAACCTTGGAAAACACCAGGAAGTCGAATAGATGAAGAATCCCAAAGCAGAAGAGAAGACTTCGTACCCGCCAAAGGAACAGAGTGCAGAGGTTGAAGTAAAAAATCCAGGCCCACCAGGTGAATAAAATATGGAGACTAAAACAGAGGCTCTAGGTACGCCAAAATATCAGAATCCCGTCGGTACTCCAAAAGATTCGGTAAAACAAATAGGAGAGCCCATCACCTCAGTCACACCCTTGCAGTTGGCACAGGGAAATGTTGGCGAGGGGTGGATATTTAATGAAGAACTGAGGCCCATAAGAAGAGAGGAACTCCCTCCAAATGAATTATTTTTTGATAAAAAGAGGAAGGCAGTAGTGAAAAGAGAGTTCTATCAAGAAGGAGAATCCACTGCGAAAAAATATAAAATCATGACCAATGGAAAAAATAAGAAAAGTGACCAACTCGCCACTGAAATCGCAGGAATGTTGGGGGTATATGCTTCATCAAATCAATTTTCAGTTGGGCTTTTGAATAACCAACTAAAAAGGAAGAATCGCCTAATCAGGACCCTTGAGGCTAGATTGGCTACAGCCGCAGAGAATGCTAAAGGTCAAGCTAGCATGGAGATGGAACAGGCCAGAATGGCCAACAAAAGAGAAATAGAAATGCTCAAGACCAAGATTGAGCAAGCACAGTTAGTGGTCCGAGATGGTAGAGCGAAGGCGAGCCAACAGAGAAATCTGATAGAACAGTTGCAGGCTCAGGAAGAAATCGTCGAGAGCAGAGAAATAGACATTGGCATATTTAAATCTCGAGCCAGCGAGATTAGGAGAAAAATATTTTCGCCACAACAGAATTTTCTTGCCAGGATAGGAGAGATCTGGGAGAACTGTCTGTTGGTGAATCAGGTGTCCAAGAACCTAACTGCTAGGGAAAGGGAGGCCGAAGTGGCTCGGGTCGCTTTCCAGGACGCGGTAATCGCCACAAATAACAAGGTTTAAACAGGCGCTCCTGGGCTTGCCATCCCTAAACAAACCAGAGGCAATATTTTATTGAAAGATTGGGAGCATAACATTGCCCTGGGAAAGGAACAAGTCCAAAAGGTAACCCACTCTTTAGAAGAAAATTTTAACTCCATAGATGGGGAGCTGTTGGATATCGACATCTGAGGTGGCGCAGAAGCATTGATGCAAATAAAGGTGGAACAGATCTCATTCGATCTGAAAGAAAAAGAGGAGAGAGATTTGGTCGATATCTCTCAGATAGATATGGTAAACATGGCCCGAATTGATAAGCATTTGATCCAATCCAGCGCGCAATTAAGTGCCCTCGACATCGTCGATGCACAAATGGGGGACAAGCTGCAACAGTTAGCCCGAGAATGTTACTTTGTCGAGGCCAGCTGTCAAGCGGAACCTTCGCAGCTCGTATCTCAGTTTGTGGAAATATGTATCGCCTGCACCGAATCCGCGCGAAGACGAGCACCTGGCACCAAGTGAAAATAGAGTAGGAGAAAGGGAGTGATTGTGCTCCTCTCGGTTGTAACCGAATTTTTGTAACCGTTGAGATTCTAACTGATTTGTAAATTGTATAAATATATCACAAAAAGAAATAAACAAGGTTGGACCATGTTTGTGTCGATTGTAATAGATTTTTTGCATTCGAGAAGTTAATATAAGCAAATCTGGAGATTCTTGATTCCGTCAAGACTGTGTTACAAGTTTGTTTCTTTGTATTCCATGTTTCATTTCAGTCCATTATTCATAATTGATGTGCTTTGTTATACTTTAGTACGACCACTACTATAACAAAGGGATTCTGGTTTTCTGTATTTGTTTATTGTCTTTCCTCTGCACCAGCTATTAGCGGGTGTAAGACCAATCTGCACTTTCAGAATTCTACGTATATTCTTTGCCATGTCAGTTATTTTCTTACTAATTTCCTCTTCTATTTATAGGTGAGTTTTCTCTTTGACAGGAACCTTGCGTTATATGCAGCTAAATGTTTTTCTCTCACCTCACACCTTTATATTAAAATATAATACAGTTACAGGAAAGAGCCTTCAATTTGCATTTCTATTTTATTCCAAAAACGTAAAATTCTCTTCATTTCGACCAAATCAAGACAGCATTTAATCTCTCCTTTTAAATCCTTTCCTAATCTTATTGTTCCTCCATGACTGTCCCTGCAGTGACACAACCTAATATCGAACCCGGACTATCGAACCAGACGCATATCGCCTTAAATATTTTTGACATAATCCTTAAAAATGCTAATAACCGGGACAAACTTGAACATTCATGGGCGGCCATTGAACAAGATATAAATACTCAGGAACAGTTGGAAGCTAGACAACGCCAATGTAGAAATCTTCCCTAGTTCCCTTTACCGAAGGTTGACGCTAATCTCTTACCCATCTTTCACCCACTTTCGGATGCCTTGACACTGTACTTTTGAGCCTTAAGTACAGACTCAGGAACAACATCTTTCTGGCGCCGTTGCCGGAGAGCGAAGTTACGAAATCTTTTCCCTAGGAAAACGACTTTTATTTCATTGAAAGTGCTACTCCTTAATAGTGAACATAGAGTACACACAATTTTAAGGATTTTCAAATCTTTCACTTGGAGACTCCACGAAAAAATAAATTGCCATTCGGTAGAAGGAATACCAGACAGAACCCGGATGGTAAGCTGATTACGCCTGTTACTGATCCCAAAAAAATTTTAAAGACTAAAAACCAACTTTTAAAGATTAAATGCCATTTTGAACCTTTCACGCGGTCCTCTGTTTGATATCAAAGATCTAACGTCAAACTGCTCTGAAGTTAGGAGTGAGATTCATTTGACTTCCCCATCCGAACACAAGGCCAAAGGTCCTCTAGAAAGTTCGTCGACAGTTGACATACCATCTTTTCTTCGACAGAACTTCCCGGTCTCGCCTGAGTGTGTTACACACTCATTTTCTACACCCAAATCGATGGCAGCTGTTGGAGGAGGTGGAGGAGGCGCTCCTGGAGGAGGTGGTGGAGGTCAAGGGCATGTCCCTCCTCCCAGAGTATTCGCAAAAGTAGCAGCAAGATACGCTCCCCTGGTTTTGCCCGTCCCCCTTCATGACCTTCCTGAAAATTACATCAAAAATCTTCCTAAGTTCACTGGGGAGGGAGATCTAACCGCAGTCGAGCATATAAATTTCTTTGACCAATTCGCAGACGTCTGTGGTATCGAGTATGAAGATGTCTATTCGATACTCCTTGTCTAGACCTTTGAAGGACAGGTCTGAACTTGGTTTCGGAGCCTACCCGCAGCTTCTATCCTATCATATGACGCTTTGGAAGATGCTTTCCTCAGACAATGGGGAGAGAGAAAATATCACTTATATTATCTTACCGAGTTTGGGTCCCTAAAGAAAAAGAACTCAGAAACAGTTATGGAATTTATTCTGAGATTCAACAAACTGTATAATAAGATTCCAGCCGTAGTTAAACCCTCTGAACCCTCAGCCAAAGTAACCTTCGCGGGAGCTTTCGAGTCGGCTTTCGCACTACTTTTGTGAGAAAGAAGAGGAGCCACCCTAAATAGAATGCAAGATGATGTTGTCGAAATAGAATCTAATATGATGGCTTCAGGAAAATTGAAAGCTAAAGTAGAAACAGTCAACCGCGAGAATAGACACTATAGGGAACCAGCGGGTCCTTCGGGATCAAATAGATACATTGATGACAAAGTAGATGATATGGCCCGAGTAATTAAAGAACTGTCCAACAAAATTTCTAGGATGGAGTTGGACCAGGTTAAGGATGATTCTTCAAATAAAAAGGAATTCAGGAGAAACCCAAATCCCCAAAATCAACTGAGACAAATAAAGAACGAAGATCAAAAAATACAGGCTCCACTAAAGAACGAAAATTTTATAGGAGCAAACGACCTTCAAGATTTCGTAGATTCGGAAGATGAAGTCATGAATTTCGGTGATGACTGTTCGCAGTCGTATCTCACTCGTGAAGACTATGAAAAATCTTTGAACACCCCAAAACCGTCAAATGAAGATGAAGAAGGTGATCACACTGATCCCTGTGTATCTCAACCAGAAACAGAGATGATAATGGTCGAGTTTAAACCAAAGTACAACCTAAGATCTAAGAGTAATCCTACCTCAATGAATCAACCTAAGAAAATCCTTTAAAAAGGTCAAGCTTATGAACCACCTTCGGAGGATACCTTGTTACCCAGCAACAAAACTAAGGTAGCAAACACTCAAGAGTCCGAGGTGAAAAAAGTTGAAACTCAAACACAAGAGACCGAACCAGTAGATAAAGTTACGTTTTCAACTAGGATCACGAGTGATAAAGCGATCCAGACAAGTAAGCCGGAAAAGAAAAATTCAAAAATCTCAACCAAATAAATGGACAAGGTAAACACATCTTTCAGTTTTGAAAATGAGTTAAACAAGATTAAAATACTGATTCATTTGGTAGAATTAGCAAAAAATCCCGCTTATCGGAAGCAAATTGCCAAAGCGATGGGTGTCTACGAGCTAGAAAGTCAGTCTGATGTTATCAACCTGGAAGATGACAGACCTAACATCACCTTTGGTCCTCATTTTGAAGGGTCCAAAGACAACATCGCTCCTTTTTATATCACCCTGAATATACATGATCAGTTGCTACATAATTGTATGTTAGACTCCGGGGCTTCTCATAATGTTATGCCCAAAATTATAATGGAGAAGCTAGGTCTCCAGATCACGAGACCTTATGGAAATCTGTATTCTTTCGATTCAAGGAAGGTTAAATGTATGGGGATGATAAAGGATCTGGTAGTTACCCTAGAGCAGGTCCCTATTAAAAGTATCCTGATGGATGTGGTTATCGTCGATATCCCCCCTAAGTACGGTATGTTGATCCATCACATTTCTCTATGCGGGAAGGTAAGCTTCTGGGGCATATCGTATCTAAGGATGGGATCTGGATTGATCCTAAGAGGATTGAAGCAATAGAAACTATAAATATTCCCAGAAACGTAAAAGAAATTCAATCTTTCTTAGGTACAATAATTTTTTTACAAAGGTTTATCCCCAATTTTGCTGAGATTGTCAAATTGATCACAGGAATGTTGAAGAAAGATAGAAGAGTAAATTGGACGACCGAGGCTAAAGCATCATTCGCGCATATTAAAAAATTCATCAACGAGGCACCTGTGTTAGCAAGCCCAGATTACTTGAAAGATTTCCTCATCTTCTCGTTTGCTTCTGAACATACTATCGCCGTGGTGCTCCTGCAAAAGGATGACGAAGGATTTGAACGGTCGATCGCGTTTTTTAGCAAGAGCCTTAGAGACGCCGAACTAAAGTATGACATAATAGAGAAACAGGCATACTCAATGGTAAAAGCGCTAAAATCATTCAGAACCTACGTACTGCATTCAAAAATTATCGCGTACGTGCCAACCAGTGCTATGAAAGATATATTGGTACAGCCATATAGTGACGGAAAATGAGGGCTCTGACTCGCTAAAATACAAGAATTCGATCTGGAAGTCAAGCCGACTAAATTGATAAAGGGGCAGGGTCTGGCCAAACTCTTGGCTGAGTCAAATCTTAGAGCTCTTGATATTAATTGCCTCCAAGGGGAAGATGGAGACGCACACCTGCACGATCCAGATGACCAGACAGATCCAAGCAAGGTCGAAGAAAATTTCATATCGTCAGGCTGGTATAAAGACATAGTGTTCTACTTGTTAAACCTGAGATGTCCAGATGGGCTATCACCATCCAAATGCAGAACTTTAAAACTTCATGCTGTAAAATATTGCATCGCTGAAAATCAGCTATACTGGAAGGATCCACTCGGGTTCCTACTAGTCTGTTTGGTTGAGTCGGAAACTCCACGGGTTATAGAGGAATTTCACAAAGGAGTCTATGGAGGAAACCACGCATGGAGAGCCACATCCTACAAGATCTTGAGGTCCGGATACTATTGGCCGAAACTATTTTCGGACATCAATTCCAAAGTGCGTACTTGCAACCATTGTCAAATATTCACTGGTAAACAGAAACTCCCTGCACTGCCACTCGTTCCAGTCAAAGACGAAGGTCCATTTCAACAATGGGGCCTAGACTTCATATGGGAAATTAATCCCCATTCCAGTGCTCAACATAAGTGGATTTTAACAGCTACAGATTATTTTACTAAGTGGGTGGAAGCCATTCCAACCAAAAGGGCAACAGAATCGATAGTAATCGATTTCTTGGAGGACCATATCTTGTCAAGGTTCGGGTGTCCCCGAAAAATAGTTACCAATAATGCCTAGGCCTTCAATCTATGGCTATGATCAGCTTCTGTCAGAAGTATAATATCGTTCTCAGCCATTCCACTGCATATTACCCCCAGGGGAACGGATTAGCTAAATCATCTAACAAGAGCCTGGTGAACATAATCAAGAAAGTATTGGATAAAAATAAAAGGTCTTGGCATGTGCACTTGAAATACGCATTATGGGAAAACCGCATCAGCACTAAAAGGTCTATCGGCATTTTGCCTTTTCAAATGGTCTATGGCACAGATGTTGTTCTACCTATAAACCTAGCATTACCAGTGATGAAGTTATGGCAGGATCAAAACGAAGAACCAAATCATGTAACCAGGAGAATTAATCAGTTGATTGAGGTTCAACAGCATAGAGTCGAAGTTGATGAAAAGATGCAGAAATATCAAGATGATATGAAAGCATTGTTCGACTTCAAGGCAAAAGACATAGAATTCCTCCCAGGTGACTTAGTATTAAGATGGGATGCTAGAAGGGAAGAAGCCGTGAAACATAGCAAATTTGATCACCTTTGGTATGGACCATTCAAGGTCTTGGCTCCAGAAGGGAAAAATTCCTTTCTTCTGGAAAATATAGACGGAGAAGTCCTCAGCGCCCCTGTCAATGGGCGATATCTAAAGCATTGCCTGACATAACAGTCGTCAGATTCAAAAAAAAAAAAAAAAAAAATTGTAAATAAATAAATTTCATTATGTGTGTTTTTGTACATACGTATATTTTCATTTAAACATTTATTTTTAATTTTCGGTTTTTTGATTTCTAAACTCTTGACACATTCCTAATAAGATTTGTATTTGTTTTTTACAGGATTCCATCTGTAGACGAAATTAGCAGGAAAAGCAATTTGCAGGTCGGTGTCAGAAATAGAGCGGTATAAAACAGGTGATACCTAAAATAGTTTCGTATTGTGCAAAGAAAGTGAAATAAAAAGGTAAAAAGAAACTTTCTCAAAAATATATGTTATGAAAGACTGTTAAGGGAAATCAAGGTAACATTTTTCAAACTGCAATACAAATTGTTAGACAGCAAGATCATTGCTTGGTTGGGTAATCTTTGTTTTAAAATAAATTGAATGATACACTAAATCAAAAATGGTCAGTCGAAATAAACCAACCCCGAAGTTATCTACAAGAGTCAGTCTTGACTTGTTTCGACCTCCATATTTTCAGTCAACAAATCGCTACCTGGTCCCATGTATGTCTCCGGGTCTAACCTTTGACCAGTCCCCATCCTTTCGTTCCATCACAGAGGGATAAAAGCATTTCGTTTTAAACCTCGAGGGTTTCGAAACAGATCTTGATAGGAAAGTAGGTCTTCACAACTACTTGATCTCCTACTAAGTGAAGGAAAGTTTAGAGCGATCTTAACTTTCCTAGGTTTTTCAACAGTGTCGGAAGAATCAAAGCTTGCTCAAACGGGATGCCCCCTAAAAATAATAATAATAATAATAATAATAATTTCCTTTTTCCCTAAGAACGAAGGTGTTGTGTAGGTCAAGGGAAGCTTGGTACCAAGTAATTAAAATGAGTTGATAGACCTCTGATGCAAAATATTACACAGATATCAGCCCTGATACAAACTGATTGCCCCCATCTTCGTGCTAAAAAAGTAAATTATAAGACAGGTGGTGAAAGGAATTTCAGAGATGATTGCCCCCACCTAGTCCAGGAAGATGATGAAAGGAAATTCAGAAATTATTTCCCTCGTCTCATCATTTAAATGCATAAATATTTTCCGAAGTGGTGAAAGGAAATTCAGTAAAAGGGGTCAGACAACTTCACCGGGGTACTGAACAGGCTCGCTGGCAGTGAAGCAATGTCTGAGATATCTGTAGGGTTGTTATACATGAATATCACTCTACTCTGGTAATCAATGCTTTCTAAAAACCTGATCAACACCCCAAATTCATACGGGACTTCCCGATTTAAAAATATATAATCTCATTCTTTGATGCAAGTTGAGAATCACAAGATCTGTTGAATCTCCTAGGGTCGTTTCGACTATTTTAAAACATACCCAAAGTTAGTAGTGGGAAAGGGAAAATTGTGAAGGGGACTACAGCTATGTTTAGAAAGAGTATCTGATTTCGAAAAACCTCTCGAGGTGAAGAGCGGAGTCTTTCCCCCCTTCGATCCTTTCTCCTTGGAATCTTTCTACATGTTTGAGTTTTTGACTCCATTTACCCAATATTGGCACATGGTCTACTGTTCTTCCCTCCTCGCAGGAAGGCGGGATCCCTAGTTGGAGCCTATGTTGGAGCTGCCCTTGTTTTCATCTTTACCCTTCACAATTTTCAATTTTTGATACTTGAAATCTAAAGATGGTATTTTGATTTTCCCCCGAGACTTTGAAAACTCTGCAACCTTATTACATAAGCAGCAATGTTTTTCTACTCTCGAAACAAATCCACTTTAGTAAGAATGTCGCTCTGTTTGTTTTACTTCGCGATCTCGCAAGTCGGACTAGTATAACTCATGAATTCACAAGTCCCGAGTCAAGAAATGGCGAAGTCATTTTAAGTTTTCACTCAAGGTAGTAACCAGGGTCAAATCTTTTAACTCAGCGATTAGACGTCGTCGGGGTTTCGCGCCTCGGCGTTCGCCAAGTTCGAGTTTTTATGTTTATAGCTCCGAGAGCCGAGAACACGAGGTTCTTTCAGGCTAACCCTGGTCAAGGATTAAAGGAAAAAGGGCTAACCATGGTTAAAATCTATTCTCGACGTTTTTCCACTCAGCACTATCTTTTAGAAAGTTACGGCGTTTAAAACCCCGACTCACGAAGTCGCGAAGTAATTATAGCGTGATTAATTAACTGCCAAATCTAAGATTTTCTTCCCCCTAATTGAGTCTTAATTATCGCCATCTCGCAGTTTCGCGACTCGGCGTGCTAACCTCCCAGAAACTTGTCTTCGAAGTTTCGAGTCACGATATGGAAAATAAATCGATTATAAAATTAATGATGCTCTAAATCGAGATTACTGTTAATTAAGACAAAATCGGTCCTCGCAGTCTCGCGAGTTGAAGACTAAAAAATTATAAAGGAAATCCATGATACAGCGAATAGCGAGAAAGTTATTAATGTTGCTGAGTTTTAATAATTCAAAATAAAATGAGATATGTCCCACACATTGAGGCTTGCACATTTCCCGAAGTAGCTATTTGATCTCCATACTCCGACTGACTATCAGACCACCAAAATTTATGACATTAATGGGAATATAAGGTGAATCTATGCGTAAGATCGGATTTTTACGGCATAAATTTATTTCTAATTTTGAATTGACAGGCTTGTTTTGAAAGGTACCGTTTTTTCAAATATATGCGAGAGCTACGTTTCATTATGCATTTTCATAGCATGCAGAGCTCATCATTTCTGAGTTAACTACTTTATGCATGTATACACAGTTCTATCGAAGGAGAGCGAAAATGCAAACTGCGGCCATGGCTCCGCGGAAAATAGCAAAGGCGAATGTCGAAGTCGCGGGACAGGGCTCAGACAATGTCACCGATACTTCACCCTGAAGTGTCGAGTCGATCCCTGACTGGTCATTTGTGTCAAATGTTCTGCAAGCAGAATTGGTAGATTACTCAGATGACTCTGACGACATCAAAAAGGATAATCTGCACACCAAATACAAGATAATCGTCCAGTCCGGGATGCACAGAGTAGCAACCAGGCCACGGTTGCTTCCGTATTACGACATGATCCGGTGGGCGTTGGACCACGTAGACTTACCTACCAAGACGATCATAAACAGCCAGCGAGTTATTGTCGGGACTTTTAGGCCCGAACATCTACAAACCATGTACAAGCTACCTTTGATGTCCGAATATACATATGGTGTCGAGTTCCTGGAGGAATTCAAAGAGAAAGAGTGCACCCAGTACAAAAAAACCATGCCCGGTTTGATTAAAGATTGGGTTTCGCGCGTCGCAAAATTTAGAGCAAATGACCAGGGCGTATATTCTATCGCTTCTTTGGAGCCACAGTATAAATATGTGGCCATGATGACATGCCAGCTATTTGGGAGAGAAGACACATCACATTTCTACATCGCGTGGGTGCCTCTCATATTTCGGGTTGCAGAAGGTTGCTCGTTTAATTGGGCAAAGATGCTCTCAAACAGTTTGGCCAACAGGGTCACAGAGTATCGGGAGCAGAAGGCAAGTGGGAAATAGTCCTCATTTTTCATGTCATCATATATCATGGGCGTGGTATGTTCCATGACACCATTCCCCTTGATGAGCTGGAATTGGACTCCAGCCCAAGAAAAACCCGTGCACGAGTATCATGACAAACTATGGGAGAATAAAGCAGAAAAGTTCACGTATGAGATTTTTAACTGGGTGATGGTGCCCCTGCATATCGCTATTTTTGGGCATCCACCACCTTGCGTCTTGGACAGCATTGCAATAGGTCTGAGTGGTATAGCGGATTGGTATGTGGATGCAGAGTTTTCGTATTTCAGATTTTTTGGGGCTTCCGTTCCCCCTCATGCGCTGCCCTTGTTCATCCTCGACAAGATGGCTTGTCGAGAAATCACCTGGAAAACGGTAATTGGAGGAGTGAGAAAAGAACTCAAGGGTTACTCAAAGAAGGTATGGCCTTCTTTTCCCATTTGTATGAATTCCTATTCTTTATTAGATTTCGGGCATGCCAAAGTCGAGGTTGCTGCCCTGGAGGACCTAAGTTTGGTCACCATCGAAATTAAGAAACATGATCCACAGAGGGTTGTGAGCAACCATTTGGCTCATTGCGGGCTCAAGATATTTGAGCATGAAAATTCACCCTCGGACGACGTTTTTCGAGGGGCGAGATCTTATGAAGAAGTTCTAGCCCGGATCCAATCATTAGCACCCGCAGACATAGCATCCGTATTAAAATTCCAGGAACATAGACGAAGATGTCTTCCCGCTGTGTTGGGAGGTTCAGCTGCTTCTCAGATAAAACAAAAGGATGTTGAAGATGTTGAGGACACAATTTATAACCTTGGAAAACACCAGGAAGGCGAACAGATGAAGAATCCCAAAGCAGAAGAGAAGACTCTGGACCCGCCAAAGGAATAGAGTGCAGAGGCTGAAGTAAAAACTCCAGGCCCACCAGGTGAACAAAAGCTGGAGACTAAAACAGAGGCTCTAGGTACGCCAAAAGATCAAAATCCCGTCGGTACTCCAAAAGATTCGGCAAAACAAATAGGAGAGCCCATCACCTCAGTCACACCCTTGCAGTCGACACAGGGAAATGTCGGCGAGGGGTGGATATTTAATGAAGAACTGAGGCCCATAAGACTAGAGGAACTCCCTCCAAATGAATTCTTTTTTGATAAAAAGAGGAAGGCGATAGTGAAAAGAGAGTTCTATCAAGAAGGAGAATCCACTGCGAAAAAATATAAAACCATGACTGATGGAAAAAATAAGAAAAGTGACCAACTCGCCACTGAAATCGCAAGAACGTTGGGGGCATATGCTTAGGCAAATCAATTCTCAGATGGGCTTTTGAATAACCAACTAAAAAGGAAGAATCGCCTAATCAGGACCCTTAAGGCTAGATTGGCTACAGCCGCAGAGAATGCTAAAGGTCAAGCCAACATGGAGATGGAACAGGCCAGAATGGTCGACAAAAGCGAAATAGAAATGCTCAAGACCAAGCTTGAGCAAGCACAGTTAGTGGTCTGAGATGGTAGAGCACAGGCGATCCAACAGAGAAATATGATAGAACAGTTGCAGGCTCGGGAAGAAATTGTTGAGAGTAGAGAAATAGACATCGGCATATTTAAATCTCGAGCCAACGAGATTAGGAGCAAAATCTTTTCGGCACAGCAGAATTTTCTTGCCAGGATAGGAGAGATCCGGGAGAACTATCTATTGGTGAATCAGGTGTCCAAGAACCTGACTGCTAGGGAAAGGGAGGCTGAAGTGGCTCGGGTCGCTTTCCAGGATGTTGTAATCGCCACAAATAACAGGGTTTCGGCAGGCGCTCCTAGGCTTTCCATCCCTGAACAAACCAGAGGCAATATTTTATTGAAATATTGGGAGCATAACATTGCCCTGGGAAAGGAACAAGTCCAAAAGGTAACCCACTCTTTAGAAGAAACTTTTAACTCCATAGATGGGGAGTTGTTGGATATTGACATCCAAGGTGATGCAGAAGCATTGATGCAAATAAATGTGGAACAGATCTCACTCGATCTAAAAGAAAAAGAGGAGAGAGATTTGGTCGATATCTCTCAGATAGATATGGTAAACATGGACCAAATTGATAAGCATTTGATCCAGTCCAGCGCGCAATTAAGTGCCCTTGACATCGTCGATGCACAAATGGGGGACAAGCTGCAACAGTTAGCCCGAGAATGCTACTTCGTCGAGGCCAACTATCAAGCGGAACCTTCGCAGCTCGTATCTCAGTTTCTGGAAAGATGTATCGCCTGCACCGAATCCACGCAAAGACGAGCACCTGGAACCAAGTGAAAATAGAGTAGGAGAAAGGGAGTGATTGTGCTCCTCTCGGTTGTAACCGAATTTGTGTAACCGTTGAGATTCTAACTGATCTGTAAATTGTATAAATATATTACAAAAAGAAATAAACAAGGCTGGACCCTGTTTGTGTCAATTGTAATAGAGTTTTTGCATTCGAGAAGTTAATATAAGCAAATCTGGAGATTCTCGATTCCGTCAAGACTGTGTTACAAGTTTGTTTCTTTGTATTTCATGTTTCATTTCATTCCATTATTCATAATTGATGTGCTTTGTTATACTTTAGTACGACCACTACTATAACAAAGGGATTCTGGTTTTCTGTATTTGTTTATTGTCTTTCCTCTGCACCAGCTATCAGCGGGTGTAAGACCAATCTACACTTTCAGAATTCTAGGTATATTCTTTGCTATGTCAGTTATTTTCTTACTAATTTCCTCTTCTATTTATAGGTGAGTTTTCTCTTTGACAAGAACCTTGCGTTATATGCAGCTAAATTTTTTTCTCTCACCTCACACCTTTATATTAAAATATAATACAGTTACGGGAAAGAGCCTTCAATTTGCATTTCTATTTTATTCCAAAAACGTAAAATTCTCTTCATTTCGACCAAATCAAGACAGCATTTAATCTCTCCTTTTAAATCCTTTCCTAATCTTATTGTTCCTCCATGACTGTCCCTGCAGCACACAGCCTAATATCGAACCTGGACTATCGAACCAGATGCATATCGCCGTAAATATTTTTGACATAATCCTTAAAACTGCTAATAACCGGGACGAACTTGAGCGTTCATGGGTGGCCATTGAACAAGATATAAATACTCAGGAACAGTTGGAAGCTAGACAATGCCAACGTAGAAATCTTCCCTAGTTCCCTTTACCGAAGGTTGACGCTAATATCTTACCCATCTTTCACCCACTTTCGGATGCCTTGACACTGTACTTTTGAGCCTTAAGTACAGACTCAGGAACAACAGACCCCAGACTGAAACAACATATTGAAGTGTTATTTTTGTCTGAAGCACTTCCAACCCAATATGAATCAGTATAACCATACAATCTGAAGTCGTGATATCCAGTATAACAGAGACCATAATCCAACGTAACCTTAAGGTATCTCATCACATGCTATGCAGCTACAAGGTGAACACATCTGGGATCCACCAGATACTGACTCAAGTTGTTCACAGCAAAGCATATATCTGGCCTATTATTCATCAAATGCATCAATGATCCAATAATCTGTTTGTATAGAGTAGCCTCAACCAACTCTGAGAAAGTATCAACCAGGAGCTTCAAATTTGTTTCCATGGGTGTGTTCATGTCTTTACATTCCAACATGTCAAATCGCTTCAGTATTTCAATTTCATACTTCCATTGGTTAAGGAAGATATTCTTTGGGCTCTGCCAAACTTCAATACCTAAGAAATAATGCATCGGTCCTATGTCTTTCATCTCAAAATCTACAGCGAGCTTATTCTTGCAATCTGTGATAAGCTTTTCTTCTCCTATCAAGAATAAACCATCCACATATAGTAACAATATAACTGGCTCACCATTCATAACCTTGAAGTAAAGGTTAGGATCATATTTACTCTTGGTAAATCCCAAGCTTGTCACAAAACTATCAATTCTGCCATACCAAGCTCTAGGATCTTGATTCAACCCGTACAGATATTTCTTCAACCTGCAGACATAATTCTTTTTATCTTCGACTTCAAACCCTCATCGTTGTTCTATATACACTTCTTATTCAATAACACAATTTAAGAAAGTTGTTTTCACATCCATTCGGTGCAACTTCCACTTCATTTTGGCTACAAGAGCTATGATGGTTATGATAGAAGTGTATCTAGCTACAGGAGAAAAATTTTCTTCATAGTCAATACCTTCCTTTTGAGAAAATACACGAGCCACAAATCTTGCCTTATGTTTTTCAATACTTCTATCTACTGCATGTTTTATTTTGTATATCCACTTGGAAGATACCACATATTTGTTCTTTGGTATAGGAGCTACTTCCCATACATAATTCTTCATAATGGAATGGTATTATTCTGTCATGTCATCCATCCATTCTTTCTTTTGAACGGCTTCCTCAAAGCAAGTAGGTTCCTTTTCTACGAGATCACACATCAAGGCCATATAATTGTAGAATAGCTTAAGTTTCTTGCTTTGTCTTATGGTTCCTTCTGGGGCACCATACTTCTATGCATCTTGAATAAGTTCTTTCACCCAAGATGGGATTCTCTTGTGATATATCGTCAAACGGGGAGGTTCTTGAGATTCTATCATATTATGATATTTTGGAATCTCATCATCAGGGGTAACTGCAACTTCTTTTACAATTTTTGCATCTCTGGGAGCTACAGGTTCTTCTTCATATATTTCTTCAAGCTGGAATTTCCTTGATATTTTGAATGTTGCATCTTAATCAAAGGTTACATCTATGTTGATCTCAATATGACGGTAACCTAGTATGTAAATTTTGAAGTCCTTACAGACCTCACAGTATCCAACAAATATTCTCTTCTTTCCTGAAGGATCCAACTTAGTTCTCTTTTATTTTGGAATGTGTACAAATACTGGACAACCAAATATTTAGAGATGGCTTACTTCTGGATTCTTTCCGGTGAACATTTCTTCGGGAGTTTTAAATCCAAGTGCACTATGGGATAATCTGTTTTGGACATACAATGTTTTTCTTGTTGCTTCAGCCCATAAGTGCATTGGAAGATCTTGATCGTGAATCATAGTCTTTACTGCTTCCATAATCATTCTATTCTTTCTTTCTGAGACACCATTTTTTTGTAGATTATAGGGAGTGGTGACCTCCCTCTTAATCCCGACATCTCTGCAAAAGCTTCCAAATTCATTTGAAGTGTACTCTCCTCCATTGTCTGACCTGAGTATCTTGATTTTCCTTTCGGAGAAGTTTACTACCAAGGCTTTGAATTCCTTGAACTTTAAAAGTACTTCATCTTTTGACTTCAAGAAATAAACCCCAATTTTTACAAGAGTAATCATCAATAAAGGATGCATAGTATACATAACCGCTTAGAGAGGTTGATGGCATTGGACCGCATACATCTGAGTGGACAAGTTCCAATACTCCTTCTGCTTTATTGTCGCTCTTTGTAAAAGGACTCTTTGTGTTCTTTCCTTGTCCACATCCCTTGAATACATCTTCATGATCAATCTTTAATTCTAGTAAACCTATAACTATCTTTCTTACATATGGTAAGGCTTTGTAGTTGATGTGAGCTAGTGTTTTATACCAAAGTTCATAAGGACTTTCAGTAGAGTGAGTCAAGGATACATCTGAGTAACCTTTTAACTTGTACAAACCACCTTCTTCTATTCCAATAACAATTTCATATTCTATAGTTTTTCCTTTAGACAACATAAGAACTTCACCATCTATGAATGAAACCCTGAAACTTTTCTTATCTAGGGTTGAAATAGAAAGTAAGTTATTTTTCAAACCTGGTACATAGATTACTTCCTTCATTCTCATCGGAGTTCCTGAAACAAGTTTGTAGGTGGATTCTCCCATTCCTTTAATAGGGTATTGATAATCATTTCCAAGTGAAACTTTATGGGGGGAGTCGTTTTCTATAAGGCTGGAGAGAGTGTTCTTATGACTTGTCATGTGCTTAGAGGCACCACTATCTATGAGCCAAGTATCCTCTCCAAGTGTCATAGATATTGAGAGAGCGGAAAACAAAACATACTCTTCAATATCTTCTTTAGCTAAATTCTTAGGTGGCTCATCATCTTCAGTTGCATGGGAATGATGTATTTTTTTATTTCTCCTCTTGTATTCTTTCCTTCTAGTAGGACAATTCTTAGCAATGTGTCCCATCTTATCACAATGATAACATTGATAGGAGGAGAAATATTTGTTGATGATTGCAGCGTCGTGAGACATCCTCCAGGATACGTTCTCCTCTTTGACTGAGTTGAGTCGACCTAAGAGGGAGCCCAATGTTGGGAATACCCACGTGACGGGGCATTGTTATCCTTTGTGTGAGATTTGAGTCATCCCCTAGTGGTTGGGGCATCGTTCTCCTTTTTGTGAGAGTTGAGTTGTCCCCTAGTGTTTGGGTGTGCCTATGTGATGGGTGTATCGTTCTCCTATGTGTGAGAGTTGAGACGATGTGGTATTCCAGATGATTTTGTTGAGTATGACGTCCATGTTGTTGAGCACAGGTGGGTGTGTCCCTAGTGGTTGAGCACTAGTGGACGTGTGGATCCCTTGCTATATTTTCTAAGTGTAAGATTTACTTGTAACCCTAATTGTGATGTAAAGGGTACAAGTCGGCCCCACCATATGTGAAAGATAATTAAGGATTATTGTAATAATAATTTTATTTCTGGTTTATTGAGGTCATCCCTATTGTGCCAATAGACACACCTATTGTTGTGTCTGGTCTAGTATAAATAAAGGTGATTTCCCCATTGAGGAAACACACTAGTCACTTGTCATTTGGAAATTTCAGCAAGTACATTTTAGGGCTGAAGCATGCACCTCTCTTGGGCGCAAGTTTCAAGGTAGTAGAGCACCCTATTGTGTGCATTAGGGTTTTATGGTTGGGGGATATTCTCTTGAGAATATAGCAAAGGATTGTGGGGTTTTCTTCCCTTGAGTAGAAGGGTTTCCAAGGATATTTCTTGTGTTCTTGTGCATGGTACTTATTCTTGTGATCTTGGTTATTGCATCACTTGTGAAAGGTGTAGTTGCATTTGTTTATGGTTCAAGTAAATGATAAAATGAAATAAACCTCATGCTTGAGCCTAGCATAGTGAAAATTCAACAATATTTTCCCTTTCTTTGACCCTTATGATATTTTTGGAATCTCATTAGAGAGTGAGATTCTTTATGAAAGTGGGTCTCCTTTTGAAAATGAGACTTTTTCTTTCCACCTTTAGCATGATCAGCTAGGGTTGATCTTAATCTCTTAATAGGATGACTTCTTGGTTGGCCACTCTTGCTTCTTCTTAAACACATTCTTCCCATAAAGTGTCAAATTGGAGTTTCTCTTTTCTTGCACAAATAGTTTGGATGAAGGCATCCCAAGGTCTTGTGATACCATTAAGAGTTGTCATCACTAGTTCATATTCATCTAAGTTGTCTCCAATTGCCTCTAATTGTTCCTTGAATTGAGAAACCCTAGAGAAACAGTCTTGAACTATTTCTCTATTTTGCATCTTTGTATTCTTGAGTTGGGTTCTCAAGTTCATCTTTTGGTTGATGTTCTTTCCTTCATACATTTTGGTTAGGGCCTCAAACATATATTTTGGAGTATTTTTATAAGACACTTGAGGGATCAAGTGTTCTTTAATGGAATCTGCAATTATTCTTTTAGCCTTAATCATATCCTTCTTGTACTTCTCTTTGGCTACATTTTCTTGGGTTCTGGAACATTTTCTTTTATGAATTTTGCAAGGTCATTCTCTTCAAGAATGAGTCGAATTTTGTACTTCCGGGAAAGGTAATTTTCCACACCTTCTAGCTTGTCAACAAGCTTGGTGCTTGCATACATCTTGACCTGGAGCTAAGAAAATGACCAGAAAATTAAAGTGCTCAAAAATTGAAACTGAGCTTACCAAGAGATGTGATGGGTTGAGGCAAGTTTGTTGGAGCTGATTGTTTCAGAAAATTCCAATTTTTACCACTTGAAACATGACCTGCACAATTCTAGACTGTTACTTCTGGTATTGGTTCTGGTTTCTTGATTTTTTGGTTTTCTGGTACCGGTCAAAACTAGGGTTTGAATTTCCAAAGAATCTGGCCACTGAAAAAATTCGCTCAAGCTGCCAAAAGATGCACTAGGGCAAGGCGCACTTCCCAAGATGGTTTTTGGTAAAACATCCATGTTCAATAAAAATCCCTAATTTTCTTGTACGGCAACTGTGATGTCTAGATACCCAATGAAAGATGCTTTATTCAATCAAGCTTTGATACCATGTTAAGTTTTTTCTACATTTATTAGGTCATTTCCAAATTACATGAGCATTCAATGCATTTCCAAAACAACAACATAAAGAGGATCACTGAAATAAACAAAATCACAAGGTATGCAACATTTTATCCTGGGAAACCCTCATGGGGGAAAAAATCCAACAAAAATTGTTGAATTTTCACTATGATAAGCTCAAGCATGAGATTTATTTCATTTACCATGTACTTGAACCATAAACAAATGCTGCTACACCATACACAACGGTTGCAATAACCAAGATCACAAGAACACAAGAAATATCCTGGGAAAACCCATCTCAACAAGGGAGAAAAACCCAACAATCCTTTGCTATATTCTCAAGAGAATATCCCCCAACCATAAACCCTAATGCACACAAGATGGTGCTTCTACAACTTTGAACTAGCGCCCAAGAGAGGTGTGCACTTAAACCTTACAAGTGTTGCTGAAATTTCCAAATGACAAGTGACAAGTGTGTTTCCTCAATGGGGAAATCACCTTTATTTATACAAGACCAGACACAGAAATAGGTGTGTCTATTGGCACAAAAGGGCCGACCTCAATAACTCAGAAATATAATAATTATTACAATAAACCTTAATTATCTTTCACATGTGGTGGGGCCGACTTGTACCCTTTACATCATAATTAGGGTTACAAGTAAATCTTGCACTTAGACAATATAGCAAGGGATCCACACGTCCACTAGTGTTCAGCCACTAGGGACATCATATTCAATATATCTCTCTCAACTGAATCCACAGGAGAATCATCTAGAGTACCACATCAACTCAACTCTCACACAGAGGAGAACGATACACCCATCACATGGGCACACCCAACACTGGGGGACGACTCAACTCTCACATAGAGGAGAACGATGCACCCCATCACATGGGCATGCCCAACATTGGGCTCTCTCACATATCGACTAAACTCAGTCACAGAGGAGAATGTATCTTGGAGAATTTCATACGAGATTGCAATCATCAACACTCCCTCTCAGCTAGGGAGGCATTCTCCACCAAGCCAAGTCTCTCATGAAAGTACTCGAACTTCATCCTGGCAAGCGGTTTGGTGAAGATATCTGCAATCTACTCATGTGTAGGAAGGTAATGCATGTGTACTACTTTCCTCTGCACCATGTCTCTGATATAATGGTATTTGATCTCAATGTGTTTCGATTTATCGTGAAACACGGGATTCTCAGAGAGCTTCACATAGCTCTGGTTATCACGATGAATAATGGTAGAATCCATCTCATGATCAAGTAAATATGTAAGGAGATTATGAAGCCACACTACTTCGCAGACTGCCACACTCAACGCTATATACTATGCTTCTACGGTACTCAAAGCCATAGAGATTTGTTTCCTGTTGCACCAGGAAACCATGGCAGATCCCAAGGTAAAACAACAACCAGATGTGCTCTTTTGGTCCACTGCACTCCCTGCCCAATTTGCATCGTCATATCCCTGAAATATCATGTCTACACCGAAGGCATATCTCAGGCCATATCCAATTGTGCCTTGTAGATATCTCAATACATGCTTCTTTTCTATCCAGTGAGTCTGTATCGGCTAACTCATAAATTGAATAAGTACATTCACTGCGTAGAATATATGAGGTATGTTGTTGAACAGATACATCAATGATCCAATCAGTTGTTGGTATAAATGTGGATCAATCTCACCTGAATTAGTAGAAGCCTCATTCATTTTCTTCAAATCCATCACCAACGGTGTAGGCATGGATTTGTAGTTTGTCATACCCAGCTTCTTCAATATCTCCATTGTATATTTTCCTTGACTCAGGAAAATCTCATCAGTCCTATGCCAAACTTATAGTCCCAAGAAGTATTTCATCATACCCATATTCTTCATCTCGAATTAAGAAGTCATTGCACGCTTGCATTCAGCAATAAGTCTTTCTGAACCGGTGAGGAATAAGTCATCAAAGTACCAGACCAAGATTAGGCACTCATCACCAACAATATGATAATATAGGTTTAGATCAACAACACTCTTTCTGAAGCCCAAAATCCTCATGAATCCATCCATCTTCTCGTACTAAGCACAAGGTGCCTGCTTTAGTCCATACAAGGATTTCTTTAACCTGCACACATGATATTTCTCCTCATGTATCACGAATCCCTCTGGTTGCTCGATGTAAACTTCTTCCTCAATCTCACCATTGAGAAAAGTTTTCTTTACATCCATCTGATATAGTTTCCAACCCATATATGCAGCTAGTTCAATGATAGTATGGATGGAAGTATATCAGGCTACAGGAGAAAATGTCTCCTCATAATCAATTCCCTCCACTTGTGAGAACCCTATGGCCACAAATCTCACTTTTTACTTCTTGACACTTCGATCAGTTGCATGCTTGATCTTATAGATCCACTTGGAAGTCACTACAGACTTCCCTTCTGGTCTCGGAACAATATCCCACACATCATTAATCATGATGGATTGATACTCTTATGTCATGGCATATTTCCATACCTGTTGACTTGTTACTTCTCCATGACAAGAAGGCTCAGTATCAATGATGTGCCTCATGGCTGAAACATAGCTCAAAAATATCTTTGGTTTCTTTCTCTCTCAGAATGTACCTCAAGGATCTGCATGTCCCTCTACCTCCTATAGAGTTTGTCAATCCCAGGCAAGCATTTTATGGCCTACTACAATGTCTATGGGGACATCAACTGGAGCAACTAGATCAACTGAATTGACTAGAACAATGGTTGTCTCCCTTTGAACTGTTGAAGGGGGAGAAGGTATTGTCTCATTGTCAATATCAATCTGAGATTCTCTAGATATTCGAAAGTCTATCTCTTCCTCAAAGATGACATCTCTGATCACCTCAATCTTTCTTTGACCAGGGATGTAGATATGGTATGCCTTTGAAGATTCATTGTATCCCACAAATGTACCCTTTATTCCTGAAGGGTCTAGATTGGACCTCCTCTCCTTGGGTACATGAAATTATATTGGGCACCCAAATATCCTGAAGTGTCCAACCTCAGCCTTCACTTCGGTGAAGGCTTCTGTGGGAGTCATATTCTTCAAACTCTGGTGAGGACTCTTGTTCTGAACATATATTGTTTTCATGGATGCTTCTTCCCACATAATCATAGGTAGACTATGTTCATGTATCATTTCTTTGGCTTCCTCAATGACGGTTTTGTTCTTCCTCTCTGCAACCCCATTTTGTTGAGGGTTATAAGGAACTATGTACTCCCTCTTGATCCATGTCTCAATACAGAAATCACTGAAATCCTTGGAGGTGTATTCTCCTCCATGGTCTGATCTTATCATCTTGATATTCCTTCCATTCAGGTTCTCAACATGAGCTTTGAATTCTTGAAATCTTGCAAGGACTCCATTCATGTCTTCCGAGAGAGTGATCATCTATGAATTTCATATAGTACAAATATTCATTCAAGGAGGCAACAGTAATTGGTCCACACACATATGAATGTATCAAGTCCAGGATCCCCTTGGATCTGTTGTCAGTGCTCAAGAAGGACCCCTTGACATGATTTCCAAGAGCACAACCTCTGCAAACACCATTATGTTGAACCTGTATCTCTAGAAGCCCTGTTACCATCTTCCCTAGATATGGAAGGGCTCTATAATGAATGTGATCAATTCTCTTATGCCATAGCTCACTCAAGTTGATAGTATAATGTAATAGGGCCTGGACTGGTTGGACAGTCAACCTATATAAGTTGTTTTCTCGGACACCAATTACTCAGGAAGAATTCATATGTGATTCCTTGTGCCATGCAAGAACTTTTCCTTCAGAAAAGGTAACCTTGTATACTTTATCCTCTAAGGAAGAAATGGAGACAAGGTTCCTTTTCATCCCAGGTACATATAGTACCTCACTCAACTGAAGGGGTATGTCAGAATCTAGTTGGAATGTAGAAGTTCCAACCCCTTTCACATTATAGTTGGCATTGTCTCTAAGTACAACATGTAGACTGGTCTCTTTCTCAACAAGATATCTCAAATGATATCTATATCCAGTCATGTGCATGGAGGCACCACTGTCAATTAACCAAAAATCATTATCAGTAGGAACCTTACCTGAGAGTGTTGATATGAATAAGAAGGATTCAGCTTTGATGTCTTCATCTCTCTAATGTGGCTCTGGATCAACATTACCAGTGGAGGCAAGTTGTCTTTCTCTTCATCGGTAGTTGTCTCTGGTAAATCCTTATGTATCATGCTCAATAGGTCATCCTCTTCTAGGGTGATATGAAGTCTTGCTTCCAGGAACTTAAGTTTCTTGAACCATCAAGCTTATCTTCCACGAAGGCTTTGTTCCTCATGGTTTCCAGATTCTTCCACAAACCCTTAGCAACTAGGATAAGAAACCTAATGGTTATGCTAGGCTAGCAATATTAGGTTTTGTTGGGCTTATGAATGCCAAAAATAATCCTTGAAAGTCATAAGAACACTGGTAAGCTTGAAAACTCCTTCAATGAGTTGCAGAAACCCTAAAAATGAAATTCTGCAGAAAATTTGTGGAACCCTAGAAACCCTAGGGCCAAAAATCCAAAATTCTCAGAATTGCAATTTGAAAGTTGGTGGAGGTGCACTGAAGGAGGTCTTACACTCCTATGCCAAATATATCCCCAATGTTTCACTGGAAGGTGCTAAAACAACCCAAAAAGGAGAGGGTCGTACTTTTTCTAGAAACCTTAGGAGGGTCATACAGATTGTAGAAAAGAGGACATATGTCTTTGAAAGCTTGTGCAATGGATATTTCAAATCCTATGCTACGATACCATGTTGAACTTTCACTATGTTAGGCTCAAGCATGAGGTTTTCTCATTTGGTCATGTACTTGAACCATAAACAAATGCAGCTACACCATACACAAGTGTTGCAATAACCAAGATCACAAGAAGAATTACCATGCACAATAACACAAGAAATATCTTGGGAAAAGCCTTCTCAACAAGGGAGAAAAAACAAGTAATACTTTGCTATATTCTCAAGAGAATATCCCCCAACCATAAACCCTAATGCACACAAGAGGGTGCTTCTACAACCTTGAAACTAGCGCCCAAGAGAGGTGCGCACTTCAGTCATACAAGTGTTGTTGAAATTTCCAAATGACAAGTGACAAGTGTGTTTCATCAATGGGGAAATCACCTTTATTTATATAAGACCAGACACAACAATAGGTGTGTCTATTGGCACAACAGGGCTGACCTCAATAACTCAGAAATATAATTAATTATTACAATAAACCTTAATTATCTTTCACATATGGTGGGGTCGACTTGTACCCTTTACATCATAATTAGGGTTACAAGTAAATCTTACACTTAGACAATATAGCAAGGGATCCACACATCCACTAGGGACACATCCACATGTTCTCAGACACAGGGACGTCATACTCAATAGATCTCTATCTCAACTGAGTCCACATTAGAATCATCTAGAGTACCACGTCGACTAAACTCTCACACAGAGGAGAATGATACACCCATCACATGGGCACACCCAACACTGGGGGACGACTCAACTCTCACGCGGAGGAGAACGATGCACCCCATCACATGGGCATACCCAACACTAGGCTCTCTCACAGGTCAACTCAACTCAGTCATAGAGGAGAATGTATCCTGGAGAATGTCACACGACGTTGCAATCATCAACAAAAACTTCATCAATAATAGATTGTGAATACAATGCCAAGACTAAGACCAAAACACCAAAGATAAACCAAGATTGACCATGCACCTCTCTTCTCATTCCTCTTGCAACTACAACTGCCTTCAAGATATGCGCACTAGATGAGTGAGAGTGAGTGTGTTCAAATTAGGCACCATCCTCACATATAAATACAAGTTGAGCAGGCGCTAGGGTTATGTTTCTTCACTTGGTGGGGTCGACTTCTCCTAGAAGTGGTTAAAACCACTTTATAATTACTAGGGGTCAACTTTACAAATACCATTATACAAATGCAGTTTCAGCAATCCACAAAAGGGGATTTGATCTTATACAAGACCTGACTTGATCAATCTGCAAAAGGGGACTTGATCTATAAAATAATAACTCAAATATAATTAAAATATTCTTCGAAGTTACAATATTTCAACACACTTCAGAAAAATTGTCCACATATGGTTATGCTTATTTCTCAAAACTTGCATTCTCTATTCAAACCATTAAACTTTTACAAGCTTATAGAGAGGGGTAATAATTTTTCCAATCATATTAACGGACAATGAATTATGGATGAACTTTTCCTCTGGTGTGTTGTGATGTCCCATTCCCAAGAATAGGCCAATAGGGAGTGACTTAGTAGTCTATTCGTTCCCATAGAATTTAGTCATGCACAAATAGGGAACAAGAGAAGAAATAAGGGTGAAGAAGTGGATAAATGATGAATTAATCAAAAAAGCATAGGAAAATTAACTTAAGCTAAAGTCAACGGAGAAATAGAAGAAAAAGGTGTCGAGAGGCAGACTTAATTGATTAATCATTCACCTTAGGAGGAAAAGGGCCTAGCTTAAGTGATGTAAACAGAGTATTAGATCGAGAAAGGTATAAAAGAAGGAATTCGACCTACTTCATCATTATGTTATGATTTGATGTTGAGATATTTCCAGAGGAGGAATCGACCTCTTTGTTGTTTTGTGGATTTTTGGAGGAAACCACCACACAGATTGGTTTCGATGTTGGAATACACACCCTATCCTATCAGAGATAACATCTGGGTATTTCATCGTGTCAGTTCAAAAGTATTCAGAACTATTGCAGTGATTGTACAACTCAGCCAGTGAGGACACAAGGTTTAGAGAGGGTTTTGTGTAACTGCACGAGACCAGGGTTTATCTTGAAAATTCCTTTCGACCCAATTGAGGATCAGTTGGGGCACTTCTTTTGAGCCACCAGTCATCAGATTCTAACGGTGGAATCTACCAGGGTGCATCACTCAACCAGATAGTGTGCAGCTCTTGAGGAGGGGTGTGTGGGGTTCTAGCAAGATTTCTAGATAATATCAGAGGAAACCCTTTCGACCCATTACAAAGGAGGCTAGGGCACACATTTCGAGACCGATATCATTGGATTTTGTTAGTGGAATCACTAGGGCGCACTCACAGATCCTAGGAGGTGCGCAACCCCCGAGGGGATGACATCCAAAGATTTAGAGGTCAGATCTTCATTCTGACATATTCCAAGAGAAGCCTAGGGACTAGGACACTCACTTTGGGATAGTTTCCAGGAAAATATGTCGAGTATAGACACCAGGGCAAGTTTTCCAATGTTTGCAGTTGTTGTCATGAATTTTTGGAACTGCATTTTGTTGATCTATATGTGCTTGTTCTGATCTATCCACATCTTCTGTTCATGGGTATTTTGTATTAGTTGCTTTGTATTCCAATAACGATCCATGAGATCTAGCTGAATATTATTTCTCTACTTTCAGCATATCATTGTATTTCCTGTTTTTTTCCATAATACCTACTATTAAGATGGTGTTTGTCCCGTATTTCACATGCATCGTATATATTGCTTAAACATTATTTGTATTACACACATGAAAAAATCATCAAGCATGTTAAACAATCAACTCAAACGCATCCAGAAACCCCGAGAGTATCATATTTGAGAGTCAAAACATTAGTTCAGCAATAGATATCCATATCAGTTGGATCAAGAATATTTCAGTGGTATCAAATCATTCATCATGCCAGTGTGTGAAGAAATGCTTCTCATGACCCCATAATTCTGGGAACATGTGAAGAATACCCAGAGGGTCGAGGACATATTGGGGACAAGTACATTCAGTACCACAAAGGACATAGCAGAGACGGAAGAAACAGGAACAGAAGGGACTACACTCCCTTCCACACTCAATCAGATACAGAGCCAGAGTTAGAGGACATAGAGCACATCAACTCTGACACAGAGGAAGAGATAGAGAGGATTATGTGTGATAGACAAGAGACACCAGAGGGTAGGGGGAAAGGCCCTGAGACACATCCTGACAGTACACAAGCCATCTTGAATGACCTAGCAAGAGGGAAGAAAAACATAATGAATGCCATAGCACAGATGGCCATCACACAAAGATGATCCAACACAGCATGAGCACAAATTCCATAGGAGGAGCGAGTGGTTCAGGAGGACACTAGGGAGGTGGGGCCAGTCACTCCAGTGGGTCACAAGGCAGAGGGAGTGGACACCCTTCACCTAATTGTGCTTATACATCATCTGGGAGGACATTAGGGAGGTGGGGCCAGTGGCTCCAGTGGATCACAGGGCAGAGCGAGTGGACACCCTTAACCTCTTATTTCCTATACATCAGTACACAGATGATCCAACACAGCATGAGAACAAATTCCATAGGAGGAGTAAGTGGTTTAGGAGGACACCATGGAGGTGGGGCCAATGGCTCCAATGGATCACAGGGCGGAGCGAGTGGACACCCTGATACATCATCTGGGAGGATTCCCCGACCTTTATATCCACAATTCCAAGGGGGGAAGCCATTGGGATAGACAAGGCATGTAGGGAGACATTCAGGTCAAGAACAAGCAGTGCGACAGGACCCGTTCGAAGAGTACAGGAGACATTACTTGGCACTAGGATCGGAGTTCCATGCAAACATGAGTTTTCTAGACTATTGTTGGATCATGTATCGAAACAGACCTTGGGAGACACAGAGAGGCAGTGTTTAAACTCAAAACATGGATTTCATCAAGAAAGTGGGAAAGTTGAATATTCCTACTTTCGACGGGTCATCACAATGCTCAGCTCAGGAATGGGTACAAAAGCTTGACACATATTTCAAGCTTAACCCGATGACAGAGTCAGAAGCTATCAACTTCGCCACCTTGCACTTGGATGGGGAGGCCCACTAGTGGTGGTACCATGGGCTGGTGACCTTGGGTCACATCCACATTGTTAGAAAAATAGGACCGCGGAGCAATAAAATAAAACAAATTCAGAAACAAAACACAGAAGACACACAATACAAGAGAGACACATATTTACGTGGTTCACCCAGTGTGGGCTACGTCCACCAGAGAAATTGTCAGGTCCTTCCTTTATTTTTATCCAGCAAATGAACGGATACAACCTATAGCAAAACCCGCTATAACTTCCTCTTCTTTCTCTCACAGTCTCCTCTCTCACAATACAATATTCACCACCAATCCTAGCCACGATACATTTCCCTCATAAAAGAGGGTTGCCTTCTAAGGCAAAAAACCCTAACATAATCTCTACCGTTAGATCTGTGACCTTATAATGAATGGTCCAGATTTACAATGAAATTACAATATACTTTTACAAGGCAATTTTTGCTTCAGGGGCTTTGCCCCCAGACCCCCCAGCCGGGGGGATAGGCCCCCCGGACCCCGCATAGGGGGTACCCCCCCTCTTCACTCCCCCGCGTGGAAGAGTGTACATACTTCTGGGGTGTAAATACTTCATGGGGTATAAACACGGCTGAAAGTAAAAGACCTATAAATCAGGAAG
>JZKD02S1749782.1:103155-113215 GCA_000966675.3 Picea glauca
GGGGAATTGAATGAGAAGGGAGGATAAGGAAGAGAGGAGGGGACTTGGAGATAGGTCTCATTTTCATCAAGAAAATATCAGGGCCATTCTGGATTGGCCAACACCCAAGAACCTCACGGCGCTGAAGGGATTCTTTGGGTTATGCAGTTATTACAAAAGGTTTGTGAGAGGCTTTTCACAGTTTGGAGCACCGCTCACAGATCTAACAAAGAATGGTGTTTTCATTGGATGGATGAGTCATAGCAGATATTTGAGAAAATGAAGGAGGTTATGAACACGTGCCTTGTTCTAGCCCTTCCGGATTTTTCTCGGTCATTTGTCTTAGAGTACGATGCATCAGGGGTGGGGATTGGAGCAGTGTTGATGCAGGGAGGCCATCCCATTGTGTTTGAGAGCAGGAATCTCAATGAGTCAGAGAGACTCTACTCGATTTACGACAAGGAAATGTTAGCGATCATGCATGACTTAACCAAATTCAGGGAGTGTTTGGTGGGTAGCATATTTGTAGTGAAGACTGATCACAACAGTGTCAAGTATTTCCTGGATCAAAAAGACCTCAATGAGAGACAGCAGAAGTGGGTTTCGAAGATCCAAACCTTTGACTTTGACATTGAGTATGTTAAAGGAAAAAGGAATGTCGTAGCAGATGCCTTGTCCAGGGGACCAGTAGGGTGTTCGATGATGGATATTTGCACAGACTGGAAGGCACATTTGTTGGTGGAGTACTACAAAAACAAATTTGTTTGTGAGGTATTGAATGGACAGGTGGTTGATGATAGATATCAGGTACTAGATGATGTCATTTTCTACAAGGACCGGATCTACTTGGTTCCATAATCTACCTTGAAAAAGAAGATTCTAAAGGTGTGTCACGATTCGCTTGCAGTTGGGCATCAGGGGTGCTTCAAGACCTACAAGAAGATCAGGGAGAGATTCTCATGGAAGGGTCTCAAGGATGATGTAGTGAAACACATTCGGGAGTGCACAACTTATCAACAGAACAAGTCCGAGTAGACACACCCCACGGGATTACTTCAACCTCTACCCATTCTGGAGCAGAAATGGGAGAGCATTTCTATGGATTTCATTACAGGACTTCCTCGAGTGCAGGGCAGGGACTGTATATTTTGGTGGTCGAAAAGCTGACCAAATTTGCACATTTCTTTGCCATACCCAAGGACTACAAGGCCATACAGGTAGCGAAGCTATTTTTCAGAGAGGTTTTCTAATTGCACGGTTTACCAAGGAAGATATTCAGTGATAGATACGAGCACTTCATCAGCGTGTTTTAGCAGGAGCTCTTTCGATTGGTGGGCACAGAGCTAACCACGAGTACTAGTTACCACCCATGGATAGATGGACAGACAGAGATTGTCAACAAATGGGTGGAGGGGTATCTGAGAAACTATGTGGGGGAGCAGAAGCGCACATGGGTGAGTACTATTACAACACAACTTACCATATGTTTATCGGGATGTCACCCTTTAGAGCATTGCATGGATATGATGCGCCATCTTTTGTGGAGACTGTGTTTGGGGATAGCAGGGTCCTGGGGGCCAATGACTGGGTTGAGGAGAGTTAGAGGATCCTACAATCAATGAAGGAAAACTTACAGGCAGCTCAGAACCAGCAGAATATCTATGCAAACAAGCAGAGGATAGAGCGCAGTTTTGAGGTAGGGGACTTGGTTTTTCTACGGTTAAATCCATACAGACAATCCTCCTTGAAGAGAAGCAAAGCAGAGAAGTTGAATCATAGATTTCATGGACCATATAGAGTCATCAGGAGGGTAAGATAGGTGGCATATGAGCTAGAGCTACCGGAGGGTAGCAAGATTCACGTCTTTCATGTTTCTTGCCTTAAAAAGGCAGTGGGACAGCAGGTCATCATTTCAGAGGAGTTGCCACCCTTGAATGAGGAGGGTCAGTTGGAGCTAGTGTCAGAGGAAGTGCTCGAGCAGAGAGAGCATAGACTGAAGAGCAGGGTCATCAGGGATTGCTTGGTTAGATGGAGGGGACTTCTAGTCGAGGATGCCACTTGGGAGGGAGAGCATATATTGCAACACCCAGGATTGATGTTGCTTGAGGACAAGCAATATCGGGAAGGGAGAAATGTAATGTCATGTTCCCAAGAGTAGGCCAGCAAGGAGTGACTTAGTAGTCTATCTGTTCCCATAGACTATAGTGAGGCACAAACATTGTAACAGCCCAATTTGATTATTTAATTTTCATAGTTGTTAATTTAAATTTAATTAATTATTAAAATAAATAAGTCTTTTTATTATTTTATTATTAAAGGTAGGTGAAGTAATTAATGAAGGGATAAGGTTGTTGGAAAATTAATGAGGAGGATAAGGTAGTTGGGGAATTGAATGAACGGGGAGGATAAAGAAGAGAGGAGGGGACTTGGAGAGGGGTCTCATTTTGTTTTGAAAAATTCTGCAAGAGGTAGAAGAGGAGGAGGAAAATGGGGAGAACATATTGTTTGGGAACTCTCACAGGACACTGTTGTTGTTGGGAACTTTGGGCTCAGGGGCTAGGAAACCGCAAGGACTCCTGGAGCTAGGGAGTCGGAGAGGTTGTTCCTAGTTGGCTAGAAGGTTAATATTCAGTTGGGCAATTTGGGCAAGCTAAAGAACAAGAGAACCATGACTAAACCAACCATCGAGGTATGTATTTTATTTTATGCATTTTATCAGTTGGTTTCGTTATTATGGTGTTGTTGTTGTTGTTGTTATTGTTATTATGTTGTTGTTTATTCCTGGTATAAGAACATAAAATATTTATTTATTTGAACTCTGAAATGGGCACTGCATTTTATCAGTTGGTTTCGTTATTATGGTGTTGTTGTTGTTGTTGTTATTGTTATTATGTTGTTGTTTATTCCTGGTATAAGAACATAAAATATTTATTTATTTGAACTCTGAAATGGGCACGATTTACATATGGTATCAGAACCCGATTTTGAAACTTGAGCTTGACCACCTACATATATGTACAATTTCAATATAGTGCATATTTATATAGGGTCAATTTGTAAACTAAATTGGTCCGAAAAATTTGTAAAACCATTTAGAAGCATAAATGATATGGCTTTGTGCATTTTACAATCCATCTTTGTCGTGCCGTAAGACTTGAGAGTACTAGAATTTTTACTTACTTAAGGGTTTCCATTATTGAGATCATAGTATAGACAATATCTCGGCTAGAAGTATCAATGTTTGGTTTGGCCTGGAAAAACAATCAAAACGAAATTTATCAATGTTCCAGTAACCCTATTTTATCCGGAAAATCTCTACTTTTCCGCTAGAAACAGTAGCGTCCTCTGCTTTTCTTTCTAAATTTCCAGTCGCTAACACAATCTTGCATGCTGATTTATGGTTCCTTTGTTCCCTTTATGACAAAATATCCCTACTCAAACAATGTACATTTGTAAAACTGTTGCAGATAAAGCTACTTGAGGGAGAAAAGGACAAGAATAGATAGTAAAAAAAACCTGGGGATGCTTGTCCAAATTAGTCACAAGGGCTTCCATTGTCATTTTAAACATAGATATGCTGGGTAACTTTATTCGGCCAAGAAGTTTCCTTGTTGCAGAACGTATATCAGAGTTGACATCTTCCAGCATACCAAGAAACATATGCATGTGTTTTTCCTGCGCCGTCAAATGATTAATGTGAGCCATGTGTAGCAAGCCATGCAAGGTATGCATGTGAACCTCTGTAGAATCATCATTCAACATATCCATTAATAAGTCCAACGCATTATCAGCAAATTTCTTAGAGAATCCACTGAGCCTTATCAAAGTGTCAATGGTAGCTATGCGAACATCCGAGAATTCATCTTCAACTCCATGAAGAAAAGCTCCAGCAGCGCTAAGGGTGAGAAGATCTAGCCCTCTTCCATAGCATGCTAGGTCTTTATCACCCTCAGGAGTTCCACGAGAAAAACTATTTGATACTCTCTTTGTTGCCCCTGTTTCCTCGCAAGATACGAGCATGCGACGTCACAAAGCCGTTAGAGGTTTTTCTTAACAGCTGAGAAAGGGCTCTGAGGCATCCCCAACTGTATTCTCGTCACGGCTATGTTTCCAGCAACGCATTCTGCGAAAATATCGTTATGGCTAAAGCGAATCTCGTTCCGCGGCCTCATCCGTGATAGATCCCATGTTCAAAAACCCTAAAGCTCCAAACATGATATTCCAACAGCCACGCAAACACTGTCAGCACAGTCTTTCTTTAAAAAAAAAAATACACAAATGAAGCCTAGAAACTTATGAAACTTTCAAGCAAAGAAGCTATGCTCCGTAAGTAATCAAGATCTCAAGACCGTCATGGCTTGAAGTTTTTTATTTCTTAGCAATTTTTTTAAAGCGTCCGTCGTTGGCATGGAATAGCATATTCGGCAGCAAATTGCAAAAAACGTGCATTATGTTCATCGTAAGGCTCCAAGAGACTCGATCCGATGGCAGCTTGAAGAAAAAGAAAATATTCTTTATTGACGCAAATGCAAACACGCATATTTCTTCTTGTGCTCCATCTGCATTTGAGGATTGTGGCAGAGTATCGCTATTGTTATTATCAACAAATCCACAACAGCAGCCATAATGGCAGACTAGACTGTATAAATTCCAGGCTTTTGGCAAAGAAATTTCGTAAAGGAGGCATGGGGCTGACATGGTCTGACGACTGTTGCATCCAACTGGTTTTCATGATTGAATCTGCAGGAGTCGAGGGCGAATCCACCCCAATGGGAGAAAGGCCGTTGAGAAATCCATTATCGTTTTTGAAACTTTTCTTCGGCTTCGTAATGGGCGTTTTTGAAGACGCCTGAGAATTTTAGGGCTCTACTTCTCTTGAGACAAAGAGAAGAAGGGCGAGGTCTCGCCGCATGCAGGGGGTAAGCCGGCCAGGGTCGTGTTCTTAGGGCGACCAGTCATGGAACCTTGAGCCGCACCCAAGCGGTTGAGTAAAAATAAAGACCCTAAAAAGGTCGTGGGTGCGGCGTAGTGGTAAGGTCGGTCATGTAATGACGGTCAGGTCTTGGGTTCAAATCTGAACATGGTTGTTGCTCGCTGCCTAATTAACCGTTCTGAGCCAAGCTCACCACCTTTAAGAGCACTTGACTGGGCCCAATGGTTAAAAACATGTGTTATTTCCGGGGAGGTCACAAGTTCAAAACCGGCGGGGGGTAGGGATGCTCATATTGGCCCATTGTGACAAGGCTGGAAGGGTAGACGACCCCTGGGATAGATGTTCACAAGGTTCGGTGGACCTTCGATGGACCTCGGGACGTCTCGGCCCCTGCTAAGTCACAAGTTATTGGTATATCTGGCTTGCGGGCTGTTGGATATACTCTTGAGAAGTTGTTGTTCTCATGGTCAAAAAAAAAATAAAGACCCTAACGAATGAGCCTAGGATGTGCGACCTAGGGTTTTGGATGCAGAGGTTATTTATTTATTTATATATATATAAAGTTGTTCTATTTGTTCTCTGGCCCAAAATCAATCATGACCATCAATGCCAACTTTATCTTAAGACTATCATATTTGCTCCTTATTTTCAAAAGCGGATCTTGTTTATAAATAATGCAAACTATGAGGAATTGATGAGAATAATACTTGAGTTATTAAAAGTTTCAAATAAGAGAGAAAGCCACGGTTTTAAATGGGTTTATAAAACCAAGTACAATGGTAATGGTAGCATTGACATGCACAAGGCTATGTTTGTAACCAAAGGGTATTCATAATAGGAAGTCATTGACTATGACAAGACATTCACTCTTACTACAAAGATGGCCATAAATTGATCAACAATAGCATTAACAACTTAGTGTGATGGGAAGATGTACCAAGTGGATGTCAAAAGTGCATTCCTAATTGATGACTTGGAAGAGGTGTGCACATGGGGCAACCACATTGGAGTTGTGGTGGAAGGAAAGCAACACATGGTTTGCATATTGATCAAGTTGTTATATGGTTAAAGTAGGTCCATGAGAATGGCATGTAAAACTGACAAATAAATTACAAATAGAGAATTTTTTTATATATATTCAATCCTCTATCTAAAATGCATCAAGGATGATTTTGCAGTTTTGATCATCTATGTCGATGTTGTTATTCTCACAATGATATGAGCACAACACCAGGAACGAAAAGATACTTACGTACAAATAAAATATAAGAGGACTAGTATGCAAGTATAAAAGAAGAAAATTGTTGGAATTGTACACATGTTGTACACTAATTTGTATTACTATATATAGAAAGAAAAATCGGCGAGTGTAATCAATGTTGACCAAGTCTCCATTAAAATCCAATTAAGGGTGTTTTGTCTTGATGATGAAGGAAGTTTGTAGAGATCCACGGTGTATGGAGGAAGGTGTCTCTATGCTTTATCTCGACCATGAAAGTTAAACATTGCATGAGGCATGGTTGTCGATTATATATAGTGGAAGCAATCAATGAAGGGAAAGGACCCTCCATGGAGGTTTGTGGAAGGGTTCTCTAAGATAGTGAAACCCATCACCACCTTGCAGCGCAAGGGGGTCAAGTATGATTGGACAGAGGAATGTGATATTGCATTGATTGAGCTTAAGAGGTTACTAACTAGTGCACCAATTCTACGAGTGTCGGATATGGAAAAAGACTTCACCATCTGCACGGATGTCTCAAAGCAAGGATTGGGGGAAGTGCTAATGCAGGATGGGGGGAGTGATAGTGTATGCATCAAGAAAGTTGAAGCAACATGAGGAGTTTTACGCTACTCATGATTTAGAGTTGGCAGTTGTAATGCTAGCTCTGAAGCTTTGGAGGCATTATCTAGTGGGGTGAAGCTTTGAGCTCAAAACAGACCATGAAATCTTAAAGCATATCTTCACTCAAAGGGATCTCAATGCCAGACAGAGGTGATGGAGTGAGTTTATGAGTGAGTAGGATTTTGGAATTTTGTACATCAAGGGAAAGGAGAATGTTGTCACGGACGCCTTGAGCAGGAGACCGCGTGTCTTCTCCTTGGTACCCTTAAAATTTAATCGGAGGGAGTGTGTGTTGGGGCAACTTCTTGGAGATAGTTGGTATTTAAAGGTTACTTCAACCCTCCAGAGTGGGACGCAACTAGATCCAAAGTATGAAGAATATAGCCTGGAAGCAGATGAATTGTTAAGATATCAGGGAAGGATGTTCATCCCCTATTATCACTTGGTATTTTCTTTGGGCCGTATCAAAGAAACCCCAAAGTAACCATTTCAACCAGCTTTAAATTGTATTCTGACCTATACAATCAGAAAGGGCTCTCTCAAATGTCTAATGACTGGTAATAGCTCGAAGGATTCATCAATAAGCACACAGAGGTCAGATTATGCAATAGAACAGATTTTGTTTTTTGTTTTAAAAGGTTGGTAGGACAAACGAGAGAAGGGAACCATTGGGCAATGGGGTCAAAACCTGAACTTAAAAATATTGAGTTAATAGGTGGCGGTGTACTCTCAGACATCAAAGGCAAAGTAAGTATTGTTTTTCAGCAAATGATTAATATTTGGATGACAGTAGCAAAAGAAAGGACAACCCATTACACTAAGAGCACCTAACAAAGGGTGAATTTGTAATATAACTTTAGAATAAAAACATAAAGGAGATCGATCACCATGGACAGAGTATCAAATTTAGATGAATTTTGAACATGAAATCCATAACACTTGAACAAGTATTTATTGTATGAATGGAGCATCAAAGGTGGATGAATTCCAAACATTTACTCTCAGCTAAATACTGTAAAGAACAGACAATAATGAAGATAAACATTAACAAGAAAAGCATATTGAGAACAACACCGTGATGAATCTCTGCTTCCAAATGCATTGTGTTTCTGTATTAACTCCTAAAATTTTCAGGAAAAATTATATGCAATCCAATAGCTTTCTTTCCTACTGAAAGTCGAACCCTTTGTACTTACAAAAGTCTTGCTTAAATAATCAAACAATAACATAATATGTTCCTCGTTTGTTGGAAATAAAATCAAATAAGAATTATAAAGATAAACTGGAAATAAATCTATTGCAATGATCTTCAAGTAGCTGAAACGTTGCTAGTCACAAAGTTCTTGGGATTAGGTAAGATCTTTTGCCACTTGTCTCTTAATTATCTGCCATTTGTACCTCATCTTGTGGCCTTAAAAGCTGGATCGAATCCTTCATTTGATGCTTTGAATTTGTACTTGTTGATGGTGCATCAGAAACATTGGAATGCTTTGCCACCTGTGTATTTAATACTCTTTGGCTGTCAGGTATCTTGCCATTTTGTGCCTTAAAATATTGAAGGAAATCCCCACTGAATCCTGAAGTTATCACGTGAAATCTGGGATCGCAATCTTCGAATGATGATCTTGATTGACTGAAGATGAGATATTGGATTGTCTCCCTGATATACATTTCAAATTAGAGCTCAACTGTCATTGCAAAAAACTTAGAGAGTCCATAAACAACTAGTGTTCTTTCTCACAAAACCATGTATTTTGTAAATATTTATTTTCTCTCTAAAGAATAAGATCGAGCAAATCTGCAATTGGCCATTCTACTGTAACTGCAAATCCATCCTTCTTCCATATTTTGCATACTAGGATCTCGATCCTCTGCAAGCTCTGAATCCCAAGTGGGAAACCAAACTAATCAGAATTCCTAAAAAATAACAATGTCAATGATCCAAGTAAGAACCTCCTTGTTGAATTGCTAGAAGAAACTTTGTCTCCATCCATCACTGTAATCCGATCACCTGAAGATAGTTGGTGTTCATCCAAATGATGATACTGAATTCCATTCCATACATTTCGTCCTTTCCTGGACTCAACAATTCCAAGGGGAATTTCTTCTTCTATGTACTTTTATTTGGTGAGCACTTATAGTTTGAATGCTCGTATACGATGACCATAAGTGTCACCACAATCTTACCCATGCGATAGAGATGTCCCTCATATACAAAAGGCCTTCCGACATTCTTTGCACCTAAGCTTTTATCAAAATTACACACAGGATTCCCCTTATGTTGTTTCCATGACTCGCTTCATATGAAACACCAGTCCCAAAATGTATAACCATAAAACCTAACACTTCATCTCTGTCACTTGGCATCATTACTCTTCATTTATCGTTTTGTATGGCTCTTGTGGCTGCTTACAATAACATTTAGACACAAGTCTTTGTTGATTGTCAATATTTTTTGTTTGAAGGATGTGATGCATTGTGGATAATCAAAACAAAACCCTTGAAGAATTAATAGATTTGCATGAAATGTAGAAACCCTCTTGTACTTTGTATAACATGCTCGTTGACACTTGGCCATCAATTCAACTGGTTGATTCCCTTCAACGAACTTGGTGTTTTTTGTGGGCAACGTTGTTATGACATAACTCTTGGTTATTTGCCAAAAAAATGTCAAATTCCTTTGCAGATTATGTCACCCGACCTTCTGACTGTTGAATGTTTCATAATATTGGCAACAATTTGCGACTTATCAATGCTTTAATAAGGATCTGTTGTTGTTTGTTGAGAAAAGATTATGTTGCCTTCAATATTCTCGACTCAATTTCCATAAGATCGTTGTACGTCCAAGAATCTTCTGCCATGGATGATATATCCTTTACAATGTTTTCCATAGTTGGTCGCAAACGCACTTTCTGCACCACTAGAAATGATTCTTGACTGGCATCTTCAGGAATTTTGAGCATAACTCCTTTCAATCTCTCGAAATCTAATTGTAGTTGGGCATTCAAGTGGATATGGGCTCCTTCTGCTCGAATGCTTGGCACTTGTATTCTAATTGCTTGATGGTATATCAACACAACTCGGCAGCTAGTGATGAAAATGCTCAACTCTGTGGCGATCTCAAGCACCTGTCAGAACATAACCACAAAGAAAGCATCCATCTGGTTGACAACAGTCTGGACACCTGGGTGAGTACATCCGACAGCTGCAAAAAGTGCAATTCAACCCATAATCACTAGATGAAAGCTGACAGATGGAGCATTGGAGTTTTAGCATTTCATTGCTATGTTTTTATATTTTTTATG
>JZKD02S1749793.1:58356-79723 GCA_000966675.3 Picea glauca
AGAGGGAGCTTGATTTTACTATTGAGCTAAAACCTAGTGCAGAACCAATATCTAAGACTTCATATCAGATGACAGCGCTGGAACTTTGCGAATTACAAATGCATTTGAAAAATTTACTGGACTTAGGGCTAGTAAGGCCCAGTGTCTCACCTTGGGGCGCACCAGTAATTTTTGTAAAAAAAGAAGGATGGATCCTTACGAATGTGTATAGACTACAGGGATTTCAACCGTGCTACAGTGAAAAATAAGTACCCAATACCGCAAAAAGATGACTTCTTTGATAAGATGAAAGGAGCAACGACATTCTCAAAGATCGATTTGCAATCTGGGTATCATCAGTTAAGAATTGAGGAAGGTGATATCCCAAAAACTGCCTTTCGAACTCAGTTTGGACATTACAAATTTGTTGTGGTACCTTTCGGATTGACCAATGTGCCAGTAGTATTCATGAGCCTCATGAAAGACGTATTCCATAAGTACTTAGATCGATTTGTATAAGTTTTTCTAGATGACATACTCATCTATTCCAAAAATGAAAGGCAACACGAGGAACACTTGCGAATAGTGTTGTCTTGCGTTAGAGAGAACCAATTGTATGGGAAGATTTCGAAGTGCTCCTTCTTCCAGAAAGAGATCCACTATTTAGGTCATATCATTTCCGACGAAGGAATCTCGGTGGACCCAGAAAAGGTAAAGGCCATTATGGAATGGCTAGTACCGAAAAATGCCCATGAGGTGAGAAGCTTCATGGGGCTAGTGGGTTATTACCGGATATTTGTGGAAGGATTCTCAAAAATAGCGAAACCCATCACCACTTTGCAACGCAAGGGGGGTCAGGTATGAATGGACATAAGAATGTGATAGTGCATTCATTGAACTTAAGAGGTTACTAACTAGTGCACCAATTCTACGAGTGCCAGATATGGAAAAGGACTTCATGGTCTACACAGATGCCTTGAAACAAGGGTCGGGGGCCGTGCTAATGAAAGATGGAGGAGTGATAGCTTATGCGTCAAGGAAGTTGAAGAAGAAAAAAGAGTTATACGTGACTCATGATTTAGAGTTGGTAGCTATAATGCTAGCTCTGAAACTTTGGAGGCACTATCTTGTGGGGCAAAACTTTGAACTCAAAACGGACCATCAAAGTTTAAAACATCTCTTCACTCAAAGAGATCTAAATGCCAGGCAAAGGCAATTGAGTGAGTTTATGAGTGAGTATGATTTTGGTATTTCGTACATAAAGGGAAAGGAAAATGTGGTCATAGATGCCTTGAGTAGGAGACCACGTATCTTCTCCTTGGTAACCTTAAAGGCCAATCTGAGGGAACATGTGTTGACACAACTCCTAGGAGACAGTTTGTATTTAAAGGTTACTTCAAACCTCCAGAGCGGGAGGTAGTTAGACCCAAAGTATGAAGGATATAATCTATAAATAGATGGATTGTTAATATATCGAGGAAGGATGTACATCCCAGATAATGGGGATATTCGAAGCATCATACTGAAGGAATCCCATAGAGCACTTTATTGCGCACATCCGGGTGTGAAGAAGATATATGCAGAGATGAAGAAACTCTTCTTTTGGGTAGGCATGAAGCACGACATAGTCCATTTCATTGCCAAATGCCCAGAGTGTCAACAGATGAAGGCTGACCACCATCACTTGGCAGGCCTCCTACAACCACATGATGTCCCTATGTCCAAGTGGGAAATCATCTCTATGGATTTTGTTGTAGGGTTTCCGCTCACATCTCATAGACACAATTCCATTCATGTGATAGTGGATAAGTTAACCAAGAGTGCCCATTTCATTTTTGTTAGAGACACTTACGATGTTACCGATGTGGCACTAGTGTTCATAAACGAGGTTATTTGTTTGCACGAGATACCAAAGAAGATTATTTCAGATAGGGACTACAGATTCACTTCTAGGTTCTGGACAAGTTTACAGTCGTCATTGGGTACTCAATTGAACTTAAGCACATATTATCATCCTAAAACAAATGGACAGACTGAGAGAGTAAACCAAGTCATGGAAGACATGCTTAGGATGTATGTAATGGATAATCAAACCCAGTGGGAGAAGTACCTACCTTTGGTAGAGTTTGCCTACAATAACAGTTATCATAGTTCCATTGGAATGCCACCCTACGAAGCTTTGTATGGGAGGCCATGCAGAACACCATTGAGTTGGGATAGACTAGAATACCGAGTAACAGTTGGGCCAGAATTGATTCAAAAAATAGAGGAACAGGTGACTCATATTAGGAAGAGATTAAAGGAAGCACAGGATAGGAAGAAAAGCTATGTAGATGCACACAGGACCGACCGAAGTTATGAAGTGGGAGACCAGGTTTTCATTCATATTAGGCCTAATAAGGGTACCATACGGTTCGGGAAGGGGACAAAATTGTCACCTCGGTTTATAGAACCATTTAGGGTCCAAGAGAAAATTGGACCCATTGCCTATCGTCTCGTACTGCCACCCCAATTGCATAAAGCTCATAATGTATTTCATGCATCTATTTTACGTCATTATGTTGCTGATGAATCACATAAACTAAATTGGAAGGAATTGTAGGTATCAAACATGGGAACCCTCACAGTAGAACCATTACGCATATTGGACCGTAGAGTCCAACAGCTTAGGAACTGTCTAGTAGACCAAGTTAAGGTCCAGTGGGACAAGTATAGTCCAGGATCTGCTACTTGGGAAGATGTCGAGACACTACGGCGAGACTATCCCTCACTATTTTGACCACCTCGAGAACATGTTTCTCGAAGGAGGGGTGTATGTAACACCACCTTTTGACTTAGACAGCCAAGAGTACCTGTGGCCCTTATACTTTATTTTCTAGTCACGATGAAACTATTAAGTGATACACTTAAACTTTAAACTTATGAGTTGTAATGAATGTTTAAGTGTTATTAATGATGATGCATGTAATGCGATATATTATGTGAATGTAAATTTTACGAATGTTTAAATGTTATTGATGATGATGTATATGATGCGACATATTGTGAGAAAGTGAAATTAATGAATGTTTGAATACTATTAGAATGATGTCGAGTACGATGATATCTATTTTGGGTAAATGATAATCTTGTGAATGGGTGATGAGTTTGAATTATGGGATATTATGAAATCCAATTCTAATTGGAAAACTTTGATGTTAATGTATCAGTACGGGGATACCAAACTAAAATGATGATAGTATGCAATTATATGATGATAATGCATAGAAATGTATGAGTTTATGTTGCAGACTAACCTGCAGGTTATGGGCTATGAAATAGCCAAGAAATAATGATGATGAAAATGGATATCAGGACCACTAACCGAGAAACATTATGGTATGACTAATGTATGTGGAATTTATATTGATTTGGATGCATTGCTATGATATGTGGATTAGTGCATGATTTTGGTACTAACACTACCCAAAACAGAAATAAACGATGACAAAACCTCCAGAAACACGGTGCCCCTGTATGTTCCATTGTAGGGTGTTGACCCTAGTTCTGTTAGGAGGGATGGAGGTATTTTCCATCGTGTATCCTCCATTGTAGGGTGTTGACCCTAGTTCTGTTAGGAGGGGTGGAGGCATTTCCCACTGTGTATCCTCCATTGTAGGGTGTTGAACCTAGTTATGTTAGGAGGGATGGAGGTATTTCCCACCATGTATCCTCCATTGTAGGGTGATGACCCTGGTTCTGTTAGGAGAGGTGGAGGCATTTCCCACCGTGTATCCTCCATTGTAGGGTGTTGACCCATGTTCTGTTAGGAAGGGTGGAGGTGTTTCCCACCGTGTATACTCCATTGTAGGGCATGGACCCTAGATATGATTAGGAGGGGTGGAGGCATTTCCCACCGTGTATCCTCTGAAACCTGAAGTCATGGGATAATGGTGCTAGTTCACGCTCCCCAAGACGTGTGATGATGACTGTCAGTTGCCTGCTAGGGAAGCTTGGTCGAGATAACGACACTTCCACTTACAGGTTCTATTTGGAGTTAGGTCGATATAGTTGATGCTCCAAGATAGTCTAGCAGAGGAAGGATAGGAATAGTGATGGAAGTAGGTTAGGGAGGAAGGATGAGTAGTAATAGTTGATACAATATGGAGATCTATCATGTGGTGGAATTTGATGTCGTCCCTTCAAAAAAAAAAGAGAAGAGAAATGCGTATATATGAATATTCATTATTACGTAACTAAACCACAGTTATTTAAAATAAAATTGTTGAACCGGATAATGGTAATTAAAGAGTTTCTCAAACAATTGATTGGTTGTTGTCTTTTATAAAAGACTAGTCTTGCTGATAGGGTTGAATGCATACATAAATTACTAAAGAATGATAGTTTTGATTATTAGTACATGCACTAGATTTGCATGTACTAGCTACACATGCATTTCTTGTACATATACACTAGTATGTATGAGCTTTCTTGACTTACTTACTGATAATGTCAGTTACATTTTATGAATGTGTGAACCATGCTCTTTTCCTTTGTACCATAAGATACCTTAACTTCGGGACGAAGTTTCCTAAAGGGTGGGTGTATGTAACGACCCTAGTTGGATAAATGTTTAAGAATTATAAAGTAAAACTAATTAGGGGATTAATTGTGTTAACAAGGTATTAATTAAACAAATATGATTTAATGATATCAATTAAGTAAGTTATCTATTAATAAAAGGTTATAATTGCGATTAATTAATTAATAATTTAACTGCAGATCACATTTAATGAAATGAGAAATAAATTTAAGAGATCAATGAACTATGTTATAAAATGGCTACGTACCCAAAAAGGGATAACCTGGTAGTCCAAAGAAAATAAAACATTAAAGGAAGGATCAGGGACAGGGATGAGGGCAGGTAAGGGAGTAATTGCAAGAGTCGGTGAAGGAGGGATAAGGAGAGGAGGGAGGTTTATGTTAAGGCATTCGTGAGGGTATGGGAGGATGGATTCTAGGAGGATTGTGAGATTTGCAGAGAGCAGTAGAGATCTAGCTGTGGCACTTTTGATCAGTTGAGGCACCGTGTTGCTGGAGGTTTTGGGCATGGGAGCCAAGATATCCATAGATATCCTGAAGCTAGGTAGTTTTCCTAGTTGACAGGGAGGACAATAGGTTTGGGCAGTTATTCTTTGTTTGTGGTTGGGTTGGTCTGTGTATCAGGTAACAGGAAGGCAACAACAAGGCAACAAGGCAATAGAAATTAGTATCAGAACCAGGTAATTTGTTAAACTGTGTGTTTATTTCATTCTACCATGAAATCATTATTCATTGATAAATTTAAGTTACTAAAGTTGCTATTATAAAGATTGTTATTATGCTATGAAGTTATTATCTCAGTTCATGAAGTAAATTTCTTATGTAAGTAAATGATGTTTAGAAATGTTTGGGTGTGACATATCCGCAAGGATATTCTCAATGATTCTGAATAGGTACATGTGTTTATTATTATTTGTGTTGTTTTTCCTTCCCATCGGATCTACATATTATCTAGTCCAATAACATTCTTTGTTTAGACTCAAAATTGCATTGGACTTACATATGGACTCATCTTCTTAGAATTTATGTCCTATTGTCATACTTTTGAAAATCATGTGATATGGTTGGTAAACCCTAGGAAAAATGGAAAAAAATTGAAATTAATGTGATATGGGTGGGGAAACCATAGGAAAAATGAAGGGTTCAGGGTATCTATTCCGCAAAATTTACCAACTATTTCCACATGGCTCATACTTTTGAATGTTATATTATATAACTTGCACTCGATATCATCCCTCATACCATATAGATGGAGCTAGTCACAAACAAGAATTAAAACTTGATGGACATCTTAAAATTCTAAATACTTGTACCTGTGAACTATTTCCCCATTCACATACTTTGTGTTTTTTATGTTTATTCCACTAACTCTAATGAAAACTTACATTGGCCTCATTCTTCATGAAAAGTGTGTGAGGCTAGTCACAATCAAAATGAAACCCATTGAACCACTTAACACTTTATCCAAATTCCCATGAACTAGTGTTCAATTAACATAGTATTTATTTTTGGTGTTATATTTTATCATATCATTTAATATCATTCCATATTTTCTTTGGATGAGGAAAACCACAGTAATAACAAAAACACTAAAGGATTGATTTTTTAACAATCTATGAATGTTCCACTTTAGCAATGCCCCATTCGCATCATCTCTATTTTTATGTTAAACGATTTTCCTTTTTTCTTCAATTCGGTTGGTTATGAGTGGAGCCACTTGCTCTTCAATTGATAAAATTTAAATGGGAAAAAATCTAGAAACACCACTACACATTACACATAGGTTGTATTTTGCAACTATACTTTTAGGGTTTTTCGACGACAACCTGCTCATGGTTGATGATGCTCCTGATATGGATGTCCACATGTTCCAAGGCCTAGCTTATCATATCGTGGTAAGGCATGATTCTTGATCGTGCTGCTATCTTTTGCAACTCCAAATGTGTTATATTTCTAAGCTTAAATATATAAGAGTTGCCATCTTCCTCAACATAGTCTTTTGGACAGGTTATGATTTCATGTCTCAGGACCTCAAAAACTTGCATCTAGGTTTTACTGCCTTTCGTGACTCACATAGTAGTGTCTAATAGAACTAACCAACTTTTTATGAACATGATGTGATCTGAAAACAAAACAATTCACAGACAAAAAAGAAATTCCAGGTTAGTCGGTGCAGAGTCTTCTAGTCTTAAATGCAGGTTCAAACAAACTAATAATATTATGGTCTCACATTGTCTGAGAACTGGATTTGTTCTCGAAATTAATGAAAAATGCCTACTTGACTAACTGATCTAATCAGGTCAAGGAAATGAGATTACATTATTGGATGCTAAAGAAGATTTAAAATTAACCAACCAAATTGCCTCCACATGTTTTAAACAAGGTGGGTGTTTGAATTAATATACCACCACATTAATAAAGAGGTGATTAAAAAATAGTAATCGTCACTATCTGTACTTGTATTTGAGAAGTAGCATCAGTGTGTTTTATTGGTTAGAGAAGTGTGAGGAGTTTTTGTATTCTTGGCTAAAGAGGAATTTTGACAATTCAATTTCAAGCCATGAACACAATTATCATGTTATATTATGAAACATCAGAATCTTGACAACCCAATTTCAAGCCATGAACACAATTATCATTTTATATTATAAAACAAGCCATAAACACAATTATCATGTTATATTACAAAACATCGAAATTTTCTTTAAATAATTCAAAACTCAAACACCCAATTTCAAGCCATGAACACAATTATCATCTTATATTATAAGACATCGAAATCTGCTTTAAATAATTCAAAACTCAAATACACACCTAACATAAAAACATCAAAATCTATTTAAAATGATTCAAAGCTCACACACAGACCTAACATAAAAACATCTGAATCTGTTTTAAATAATCCAAAAATCTCTTGAAAGAGCAAGGAAGAATATTAAAAATAAATTGCGTCAATAGGTAAAGATTACTTACCTTAAATGGTGTTGATGGGGTTCATGGTGACCTGGTTTTGACGTAACCTGCCCCTCAGCGGACGGTCGCTCCAGCAGGACCTTCTCTTTTCACATTGCTCGAAGAGTCACCGCTCTTCCAACTCCTCTCGGGAGTCCTTGCTACCCACAGTTAGCTCCTTCGGTGATCCCCCTTTTTCTTCTCGGGAAATCCGGATTCGCGGTATCGCGAATCTTGTGTGCACGCTCTCATGCAACTCGAAACCACGAATGCTGATGTGCGCTTCCCCACTACAGCGCTACCTATCCTCCACTATACCTCAAGGCCCCAGACTGTCCCATCACTTTGGGATTTTGCGGATCATGGATCCACGGTGCAGATGTTCATTGGAGTTAAAAACCCCGAACACCGAAACCCCGACTCATAGGGATATTGTGCCACGTTCCCCCACTCTAATCAACGGCTCCCGTTAAATCGGGGAAATCACTATTCACAATTTCAAAGGGTGAGGGACTCTTGCCTCGCCAACCGCTGAACCCCAATGGCTTCAGTCCCTCCTGCACATACAGGTTAACTTCCCTGCAGTTTTCCACGATCCAACGATCCACGGGATTTTGCGATTCTCGACAGCAATTTCAAGTCATCGATTCTCTTCCTCTTCAACTTCTAGTTCAGATTCCTCCGAGGTTTTCTCCACTGGATTATCCCTGGAACTATCCCTCCTGAGCTGAATTTGTCTAGGTCCTTCAGAGACCTTTGTGCATGCTCTTCTCAACAGACCTCCAACAACCCTGGATCAGTTGAGTCCTCAGATCCCGTGCACTCACCTGCAACAGAGGTCTTCCACTCACTTAACTCAGAATCGCCACTGAGACTTAAAATTTGGTCGCCACTCTCCCTGCAGGACTCTTCCAACCCAATTCAACTTTCGGCGTACGAGAATAAGAGTTTGACTGTAGAGCCTCCTCAACGCACTCTATGCGGAGGAATTCCACTGCACTCTATGCAGGAATCTCCTAGCTCTAACAGAGAAACAATTGAAACTTATCCTTACTCTCAGACTTCAGTTAAAATCCCGAAATCACCTATACAGCATATTCAAAACAAATACATACATAGGAACCAAACATTCACAAGCATGTAAGCAACCTACACAGAGAAACAACACCAGTCATGAAATTGAATCAGAAACTCTTTTCTATTAATTCAATCTGTACATGAGGGCTCTCTACAAGTTCTCTACTCTGCTCTTCTTCCTACTCCTGTATGAATGAATGGTAATGTTGCTAATGCTACTCCTTGATAATAATACAATGTACAAAGGGAGGGTGCCTATATTCCGTTTGCCCTCTCGAAAACTAGAATTATAAATTCTACAATAAATTCCTATCTAACATCATTAAAACTATTAAATGCCTTCCTATCTACAATACTATACAAGTGCACTTCTTATGAATGCTTTCATTCAAATGGCGGCACAACAACTTTCAAAAATACATGTGCTGGCGCTATCCAGCTGTCTTTCCCCTGCTCCATGCGTTGGCTCACTCGATGAGTGAGTGATGCTCCTGCGTCATACTCCTCGGCTCAAAAGATTTCATGGGCTCCTATCCATGAGCTCCTGTACACTATGCCCATGCTTCTGTATCACTACCTCTGTTTCCCAGCTGGCATCCTCCACTGGGTGATTTTTCCATTTCACTAGGTATTCAAAATACTGCTTCCTCATGGTCTTCTTGCCCATTCTTTTATCCAGTATGCACTCCATCTGCGGCTTCTGTGCAACTGGCAACTACTTCTGCCACTGGACCACTGGTTCCTCAGTTCCAATGCCTGCTTCCCCAGCCCTATACGGGTATAAATCCAAAACATTAAAAATCGGAGATATCCCGATGCCCTCTGGCAACTCAAGCTCATATGCATTTTCTCCAAACTTTTTTAGGACTCTGCACGGCCCAATCTTTTTCATATTAAGTTTGTTATATGTTCCCCTCGGGAACCTTTCCTTCCTTAAGTGCGCCAGAACCATGTCCCCAACTTCAAACTAAAGTTTCCTTTTCCTTTGATCAGCTCTACGCTTATACTCTTGGTTTGCCTTCTGCAGTTGTTGCTTCACGTGCGTGTGAAGTTCTTTCATCGCCTCAACGAACTCTTCATCCCTCGCACTGCTAGTTTCATCCTGTTCTGGCTCCCTGAGCTCAGAAACTCCTCTTGGCTGTGTCCCATACAAAATCTGAAACGGGCTCTTAATTGTACTCCAATTCATCGAATCGTTGTACATGAATTCTGCCTGTGGTAGGATCTGATCCCAACTAGTGTGATGCTCTGTCACCAGGCTTCTCAATAAATCCCCCAGACTCCTGTTTACTACTTCAGTCTGCCCATCTGTCTGCGGATGGTATGCAGAACTGAATGCCAAGTCAGTCCCCAACTTTTTCCATAGCATCCTCCAAAAGTGACCTATGAACTTTGTATCTCGATCTGAGACTATGCTTCTCGGCAATCCATGCAATCTGACAATTTCTTTGAAAAATAAGTTCGCGATGTGGGTCGCATCGCTGGTCTTATGAAACGGTATGAAATGTGCCATCTTCGAGAATCTGTCCACGACCACAAAGATGGAATCCACTCCTCGTTGTGTTCTCGGTAAACCTAGAAAAAAATCCATACTAGTGGCTTCCCATGGCCTCTTGGGTATAGGAAATGGCTGATAGAACCCTGTGTTCTGCTTTCGGCCCTTTGCATGTTGACATATCCTACACCTGTCAACAAACTTCTTCACATATGCACGCATACCTAGCCAATAATATGATTCAATCAGCTTGGCGAATGTTTTGTCATGCCCGAAATGACCTACTAATCCACCGCTATGCTTTTCCTTTACCAAATTCTCCCTCATAGAGCAATATAGAATGCACAGCTGGCTACCCTTGAACAACAATCCATCCTGGATTAGGTAGTCAATCCACGATGATATCAACAAACTCTCCCAGCAGTTGCTGAATCTCCTTTGGCAAGTCGTCCACTCTTGTGCTTGTCAGGACAATTCTCGGCTTCCTGACAACAAAGAACTATGGATCTTCATTCTTCTCCATCTCTGTGAGAAGCTCCTTCCCACTCATAAGAAGTATCGTGCTGCTAATTTCCGTCTTCACCTCCTTATCTTTTATCGGCAGCATTTTATGGATTTTCCCATCCTTCTCCAAGGTGTATGTGTTCATTCTCCCATCATGAACAACATTTCTGTCAAACTACCATGGTCTTCCCAATAATACATGACAGACATCCATGGGTATAACATCACATAGAATTTCATCTCTATATTCACCCATTTTAAATTCAACCAAGCATTGTCTCGTAACACATACCTAGTGTCCTTTCTGCAACGATGACACTTTGAATGGACTCGGGTGTCTGTGCATCTGCAGCTCCAGCTTTTCCACCATCTCGGATGAAACAAGATTATCAGTGCTTCCGCTGTCCACGATGACCTTGCATTTCCAGCCCTTGGTCTTGCATGTGATCCTGAACAGCCTGCATCTTTGCGTTGTGTCCTCCACCTCTTTCTCAGGTTTCAGGATAACTTTGTGCACGGTCAGCGACATGCCACTTCCAGTGTCTTCATCTTCCACATCATGCCTCTGTGCCTTAGCGACGTGCGCTTTTCCTCTGTCCATCTTCCTGTCTGGACAATCCACGACTTTGTGGCCGTCTTTACCACACGTAAAACATGTGATCACTCCTCCTCATCCTCTTCCTCTACCTCGAGTACGAGGAAATGTGTTAGCGTCAGCATAATCTCCTTGCTGATCATCTGGTTGTCTCCTTGGCTCAGCAATTTTCTGCCTCTACTGTGAGGTTCCACCTCTTTCAGCTTTTCCTTGAGGCCTCTTCCACTCCTCCTTGGGCTTCTATGTTTTCTCTTGGGCAACTGTCTTGTCTCTGTGCTGGCTTCTACCTCTCCCTCACTATCCCTACTTGCGGCTCAGTTTCTCCTCGGCTTTTAAAGCCATATGGTACGCATCCTCAACTGTTTGAATGGTAACCATCCTCAGTTCATCTTGAATGTCATACCTCAGCCCATTCAGATACCTTTCCACCTTTTCGTCATCACTCTCCCGATGACCAGCTCAGATGTTGAGCCTATAGAATTCTTCGGTGTACTCCTTCACTGAAATCATCTTCTATCTCAGGTTCTGCATGCGCCTGAACGGAGTGATCTGGTAATCCCTGGGGATGAATTTCGCTTTCATATTAGTGATCATCCTGTCCCAGCTTTTTATCTTCTATTTTCCTTTGCAACGCCTGTCGGCCTGCAACTCATCCTACCATAAGGTTGCATGTCCCTTCAGCTTGGTTACTGCATGCCTCACCTTCTTGTCCTCTTCGATATCTTCATAATCGAAGTAGGTGTCGAGCGCTCGGATCCAATCCAACAACTCTTCTGCATTCAGACTTCCCTCATAGACGAGAATGTCCATCTTCGTCTTCGAGCTCATCCTTGAAATGGCTCTAATCAGACACTCGGTTGAGGCATCCTCTGCAGTGGTCTCCTCGGCATCGTGTCTAGCTTCCTCCTCCACTTCAGAATCGCTGAACTCCCCTGCACTAACTCCACGCCTTTGGGTGGTCTCCATCTCTTTGAGTCTCGCCCTGAGATCTCGTATTTGGTGCTCCATCTTCAGGTTACTTGCTGGTCTACTCCTTCTTCGGGCGTCCCTGTCCTCATGATCAGGTGACTGTCTTTCTCGTCTTAGTGGCATGGTGTATCTTCCCTGTCCCTGCTTCAAAAAGCAAAGACACATCGGCTCTGATACCACTCTGACGTAACCTGCCACTCAGCGGACGGTCCCTCCACCAGGATCTTCTCTTTTCACATGGCCTGAAGAGTCACCACTCTTCCAACTCCTCTCAGAAGTCCTTGCTACCCACAGTTAGCTCCTTCGGCGATCCCCCTTTTTCTTCTCGGGAAATCGGGATTCGCAGTATCGTGAATCTTGTGTGCATGCTCTCGTGCAACTCCAAACCCCGAATGTCGATGTGCACTTCCCCGCTATAGTGCCACCTGTCCTTCACTATACCTTGGGGCCCTAGACTGTCTCGTCACCTCAGGATTTCGCAGATCATGGATCCACGGCGCGAATGTTTGTTGGAGTCAAAAACCTCGAACATCGAAACCCCGACTCATAGGGATCTTGCGCCACGTGCCCCCACTCCGATCAATGGCTTCCGTTAAATCGAGGAAATTGCTACTCGCAATTTCAAAGGGTGAGGGACTCTTGCCTCTCCAACCACCACACCTGGATGGCTTCGGTCCCTCCTACACATACGGGTTAACTTCCCCGCAGTTTTCCACCATCCAACGATCCACGGGATTTCACGATTCTCGATAGAAATTTCAAGTCGTCGATTCTCTTCCTMTTCAACTTTCGGTTCAGATTCCTCCAAGGTTTGCTCCACTGGATTATCCCTGGAACTATCCCTCTTGAGATGAATTTGTCTAAGTCCTTCAGAGACCTTTGTGCATGCTCTTCTCAACAGACCTCCAACAACCCTGGATCAGTTGAGTCCTCAGATGCCGTGCACTCACCTGCAAGAGATGTCTTCCACTCACTTAACTCAGAATCACCATTGAGACTTAAAATTTGGTCGGTACTCTCCCTGCACGACTCTTCCAAACCAATTCAACTTTCAGCGTACGAGACTAAGAGTTTGATTGTAGAGCCTCCTCAACACACTCTATGCAGAGGAATTCCACTGCACTCTATGTAGGAATCTCCTAGCTCTAACAGAGAAACAATTGAAACTTATCCTCACTCTCAGACTTCAGTTAAAATCCTGAAATCACCTGTACAACATATTCAAAACAAATACATACACAGGAAGTAAACATTCACAAGCATGTAAGCAACCTACATAGAGAAACAACACCAGTCATGAAATTGAATCAGAAACTCTTTTCTATTAATTCAATCTGTACATGAGGGCTCTCTACAAGTTCTCTGCTCTACTCTTCTTCCTACTCCTGTATGAATGAATGATAATGCTTCTAATGCTACTCCTTGATAATAATACAATGTACAAAGGGAGGGTGCCTATATTCCGTTTGCCCTCTCGAAAACTGTAATTATCAATTCTACAATAAATTCCTATCTAACAGCATTAAAACTTTTAAATGCCTTCCTATCTACAATACTATACAAGTGCGCTTCTTATGAATGCTTTCATTCAAATGGCGGCGCAACAACTTTCAAAAATACATGTGCTGGCGTTGTCTAGCTGTCTTTCCCCTGCTCCACGCGCTGGCTCGCTTGATGAGTGAGTGATGCTCCTGCATCATACTCCTCGGATCAAAATATTTCATGGGATCCTTTCCATGAGCTCCTGTGCACTATGCCCGTGCTTCTGTATCACTGCCTCTGTTTCCTAGCTGGCATCCTCCACTGGGTGATTTTTCCATTTCACTAGGTATTCAAAATACTGCTTCCTCCTGGTCTTCTTGCCCATTCTTTTATCCAGTATGCACTCCATCTGCGGCTTCTGTGCAACTGGCAATTGCTTCTGCCATTGGACCACTAGTTCCTCAGTTCTAGTGCCTGCTTCTCTAGCCCTATATGGGTATAAATCCGAAACATTAAAAATCGGAGATATCCCGACGCCCTCTGGCAACTCAAGCTCATATGCATTTTCTCCAAACTTTTTCAGGACTCTGCATGGCCCAATCTTCTTCATCTTAAGTTTGTTATATGTTCCCCTCGGGAACCTTTCCTTCCTTAAGTGCACCAGAACCATGTCCCCAACTTCAAACTGAAGTTGCCTTTTCCTCTGATCAGCTCTGTGCTTATACTCTTGGTTTGCCTTCTGCAGTCGCTGCTTCACCTGCGTGTGAAGTTCTTTCATCGTCTCAGCGAACTCTTCATCCCTCGCACTACTATTTTCATCATGTTCTGGCTCCTTGAGCTCAGAAACTCCTCTTGGCTATGTCCCATACAAAATCTGAAACGGGCTCTTACCTGTACTCTGATTCACCGAATCGTTGTACACGAATTCTGCATGTGGTAGGATCTGATCCCAACTGGTGTGATGCTCTGTCACTAGGCTTCTCAATAAATCCCCTAGACTCCTGTTTACTACTTCTCTCTACCCATCTATCTGTGGATGGTATGCAGAACTGAATGCCAGGTCAGTCCCCAGATTTTTCCATAGCGTCCTCCAAAAGTGACCTATGAACTTTGTATCTCGATCCGAGACTATGCTTCTCGGCAATCCATGCAATCTGACAATTTCTTTGAAAAATAAGTTTGCGATGTGGGTCACATTGCTAGTCTTATGACACGGTATGAAATGTGCCATCTTCGAGAATCTTTCCACCACCACAAAGATGGAATCTACTCCTCGTTGTGTTCTTGGTAAACCCAGAACAAAATCCATACTAATGGCTTCCAATGGCCTCTCGGGTATAGGAAATGGATGATAGAACCCTGTGTTCTCCTTTTGGCCCTTTGCATGTTGACATATCCTATACCTGTCAATAAAATTCTTCACATCTGCACGCATACCTGGCCAATAATACGATTCACTCAGCTTGGCAAATGTTTTGTCATGCCTGAAATGACCTGCTAATCCACCGCTATGCTTTTCCTTTACCAAATTCTCCCTCATAGAGCAATCCAGAATGCACAGCTGGCTGCCCTTGAACAACAATCCATCCTAGATTAGGTAGTCAATCCATGGGCTCCGATATCTAAGCATCGGCTTCTCGGCTACTTCATAAGCTTCCCCGAAATCTGCATCACCTGCATACATATATTTCAGGTTTTCAAAACCCAATGTCTTGACCCTGAATTCCTGTAGCAATAAACATTTCCTGCTCAAGGCATCTGCTACTTTGTTGGCAGTTCCTGAAATGTGCTTGATCACAAATGTGAAGTTCTGCATATACTCCACCCACTTTTCATGCTTTTGATTCAGCTTCTCTTACTGACTTACAAACTGCAATGCATGATTATCGCTGTACAAAACGAATTCTTTGGGTATTAATTAATGCCTCCGCTTCTTCAATGCCTGTATAATGGCATAGAACTCTTTATTGTATGTGGAGTATTTCAATTTTGCATCATCCACCTTCTCACTGAAGTATGCCACAGGTCTGTCATCTTGACTCAAAACCCCTCCAATAGCATACCCGCTGGCATCACACTTCACCTGGAAGGTCTTCTGAAAACCAGGCAACACCAGAATTGGTTTCTCTGTTATCTTACGCTTCAACAGATTGAAGCTGCTCTCAGCCTCTGTTGTCCAATGAAAAACCTTATGCTGCTTCTTCACCGTATCTATCATCACGACGCTAATTCCACTAAAATTCTGAATGAATTTCCTATACAAACTAGCGAGTCCATGAAAACTCCTTACTTCAAAAACATTTCTCGGTGATGGCCAATTCCTGATTACTTCAACCTTCTTAGGATCCATCTTTAATTCATTCACCGAAATCACAAAACCCAAATAAATGAGTTATGTCTGCATGAAGGAACACTTCTTCAAGTTGATCAACAGCTTCTCCTGTTGTAGCCTTCTCATCACCGTGGCCAACTACTTCAAATGTTCATCCTTGGTCTTGCTGAAAATCAAAATATCATTCAGGTATACAACCACAAATTTGCCAATGAATTCCCTCAGGACTTCATTCATCAGTCTCATAAAAGTGCTCAGTGCGTTTTTCAAGCCAAACGACATGACCAGCCATTCATACAAACCCTCGTTTGTTTTGAATGTTGTCTTTCATTCATCTCCCTCTCTCATCCAGATCTGATGATATCCGCTCTTGAGGTCTATCTTAGAAAAATAATTTGACCCACTCAGGCAATCCATCAAATTGTCCATTCTCGACAGTGGAAACCAGTACCTGATGGTGATCTTATTAATCACCCTGGAGTCTGTACACATTCTCCAGCCTCCATCCTTCTTCGGACTTAGTACTGTCGGAACAACACACGAACTAAGACTCTCTCTCACCAGTCCTTTGTCCAACAAGTCCTGCACTTGCCTCTTGACCTCCTCATTCTCCTGAGGTGTCAACCTGTACGCTACCTTGTTCGACAATCTTGCTCCTGGTATGAGGTCAATATGGTGACTCACACTCCACATCGGTAGCAATGAACGTGGTAGTTCATCCACGATGATATCAGCAAACTCTCCCAGTAGTTGCTGAATCTCCTCTGGCAAGTTGTCCACTCTTGTGCTTGTCAGGACAATTCTCGACTTCCTGACAACAAAGAACTGTGGAGCTTCATTCTTCTCCATCTCTGTGAGAAGCTCCCTCCCACTCATAAGAAGTATCGTGCTGCTAATTTCCGGCTTCACCTCCTTATCTTTTATCGGCAGTAGTTTATGGATTTTCCCATCCTTATCCAAGGTGTATGTGTTCATTCTCCCATCATGAACAACATTTCTGTCAAACTGCCATGGTCTTCCCAATAATACATGACAGACATCCATGGGTATAACATCACACAGAATTTCATCTCTATATTCACCCATTTTAAATTCAACCAAGCATTGTCTCGTAACACATACCTGGTGTCCTTTCTGCAGCCATGAAACTTTGTATGGACTCGGGAGTCTATGCGTCTGCAGCTCTAGCCTTTCCACCATCTCGAATGAAATGAGATTATCAGTGCTTCCGCTGTCCATGATGACCTTGCATTTCCAGCCCTTGGTCTTGCATGTGGTCCTGAACAGCCTGCATATTTGCACTGTGTCCTCCACCTCTTTCTAGAGTTTCAGGAGAACTTTGTGCACGGTCAGCGACTTGCCACTTCCAGTGTCTTCATCTTCCACATCACGCCTCTACGCCTCAGCGACGTGCGCTTTTCCTTTGTCCATCTTCCTGTCTGTACAATCCACGGCTTTGTGGCCGTCTTTACCACACGTAAAACATGTGATCACTCCTCCTTGACCTCTTCCTCTACCTCGGGTACGAGGAAATGCGTTAGCGTCAGCATAATCTCCTTGCTGATCATCTGGCTGTCTCCTCGGCTCAGCAATTTGCTACCTCTACTGTGAGGTTCCACCTCTTTCAGCTTTTCCCTGAGGCCTCTTCCACTCCTCCTTGGGCTTCTATGTTTTCTCTTGGGCAACTGCCTTGCCTCTGGGCTGGCTTCTGCCTCGCCCTTGCTGTCCCTACTTGCGGCTCAGCTTCTCCTTGGCTTTTAAATCCATCTGGTATGCATCCTCAACTGTTCGGATGGTAACCATGCTCAGTTCATCCTGAATGTCATACCTCATCCCATTCAGATACCTCGCCACCTTTTCATCATCACTCTCCCGATGACCAGCTCAGATGTTGAGCCTATAGAATTCTTCGGTGTACTCCTTCACGGACATCATCTTCCATCTCAAGTTCTGCATGTGCCTGAACAGAGTGATCTGGTAATCCCTGGGGATGAATCTCGCTTTCATCTTAGCGATCATCCTGTCCCAGCTTTTTATCTTCTGTTTACCTTTGCAGCGCCTGTCGGCCTGCAACTCATCCCACCATAAGGCTACATGTCCCTTCAGCTTGGTTACTGCATGCCTCACCTTCTTGTCCTCTTTGATATCTTCATAATCGAAGTAGGTGTCGAGTGCTCGGATCCAATCCAACAACTCTTCTGCATTCAGACTTCCCTCATAGATGAGAATGTCCATCTTCATCTTCGAGCTCATCCTCGAAATGGCTCTGATCAACAGCTCGGTTGAGGCATCCTCTGCAGTGGTCTCTTTGGCATCATGTCCAGCTTCCTCCTCCACTTTAGAATCGCTGAACCCCCTGCACCAACTCCACGCCTTTGGGTGGTTTCCATCTCTTTGAGTCTTTCCCTGAGATCTCGTATTTGGCACTCCATATCCGGGTTACCTGCTGGTCTACCCCTTCTTTGGGTGTCCCTGTCCTCACGATCAGGTGACTGTGTTTCTCGTCTTGGTGGCATGGTGTATCTTCCCTGTTCCTGCTTCAGAAAGCAAAGACACACCGGCTCTGATACCACTCTAACGTAACCTGCCCCTCAACGGACGATCGCTCCACCAGGACCTTCTCCTTTCACATGGCCCGAAGAGTGACGGCTCTTCCAACTCCTCTCAGGAGTCCTTGCTACCCACAGTTAGCTCCTTTGGCGATCCCCCTTTTTCTTCTCAGGAAATCAGGATTCGCGGTATCGCGAATCTTGTCTGCATGCTCTCGTGCAGCTCCAAACCCCGAATGCCGATGTGTGCTTCCCTGCTACAGCGCCACCTGTCCTCCACTATACCTCGGGGCCCCAGACTGTCCCGTCACTTTGGGATTTCATGGATCATGGATCCATGGTGCGAATTTTCGTTGGAGTCGAAAACCCCAAACACTGAAACCCCGACTCATCGGGATCTTGCGCCACGTGGCCCCACTCCGATCAACGGCTCCCGTTAAATTGGGGAAATCACTATTCACGATTTCAAAGGGTGAGGGACTCTTGCCTTGCCAACTGCTGAACCCCGACGACTTCGGTCCCTCTTGCACATACGGGTTAACTTCCCTGCAGTTTTCCATGATCCAATGATCCACAGGATTTTGCGATTCTCGACAGCAATTTCAAGTCGTCGATTCTCTTCCTCTTCAACTTCCGGTTCAGATTCCTCTAAGGTTTGCTCCACTAGATTATCCCTGGAACTATCCCTCCTAAGCTGAATTTGTCTAGGTCCTTCAGAGACCTTTGTGCATGCTCTTCTCAACAGACCTCCAACAACCCTGGATCAGTTGAGTCCTCAGATCCCGTGCACTCACCCGCAACAGAGGTCTTCCAATCACTTAACTCAGAATCACCATTGAGACTTAAAATTTGGTCGGCACTCTCCCTGCACGACTCTTCCAACCCAATTCAACTTTCGACGTACGAGAATAAGAGTTTGACTGTAGAGCCTCCTCAACGCACTCTATGTGGAGGAATTCCACTGCACTCCATGAAGGAATCTCCTAGCTCTAACAGAGAAACAATTGAAACTTATGCTCACTCTCAGACTTCAGTTAAAATCCTAAAATCACCTGTACAACATATTCAAAACAAATACATACACAGTAACCAAACATTCACAAGCATGTAAGCAACCTACACAGAGAAACAGCACCAGTCATGAAATTGAATCAGAAACACTTTTCTATTAATTCAATCTGTACATGAGGGCTCTCTACAGGTTCTCTTCTCTGCTCTTCTTCTTGTTCCTATATGAATGAATGATAATGCTGCTAATGCTACTCCTTGATAATAATACAATGTACAAAGGGAGGGTGCCTATATTCCATTTTCCCTCTCGAAAACTAGAATTATCAATTCTACAATAAATTCCTATCTAACAGCATTAAAACTATTAAATGCCTTCCTATCTACAATATTATACAAGTGCGCTTCTTATGAATGCTTTCATTCAAATGGCGGCGCAACAAATTTCAAAAATACATGTGCTGGCGTTGTCCAGCTATCTTTCCCCTGCTCCACACACTGGCTCACTTGATGAGTGAGTGATGCTCCTGCATCAGGTTTGCAGGAGATATCTCATATCATAGGTTTCATTTCCTCATCACCACGTTGACGTTATTGGCTGAAAGAAAGGAAGCAACCTCTTCTTTTCTCAGTCGAAGCTTCACACACTGGATCCGATCTATGGAAGAGCAAGAAAAAACAATCATGACACCACTTCTAGGATCATTTTATTTTGTTAGTCGAAGCTTCATAGGATCCGGTTGGTGGAAGAGCAAGAAAAAACAATCCTGATGCCGCTTCTAGGATCCTTTTCTTTTGTCAGTCGAAGCTTCACTTATGGTGGATCCGTCAGTGGAATAGGAAGAAAAAACAATCGTGACGCTACTTCTACGATCATTTGCTTCTTCTTGTTTTATTGAATCTCTGCATATGTCCGTAGGAGACTCTGGCTGTAACATGGAACTAGCTCTTGGAATTGTAATGCCCCATATTTTGACCTTCGGTAGTTAGAACATTGTTGTTTACTAATCTTAATAATTCAAAGTTTAGCATTTGTTTGGAGTCAGTTAGACTTGGTTAGATATTGAGATGTGTACCTCTAAACCTAATTATATGATACATGATATATGCTCATGACAAATATAGTTATTTGATTATTTGAACATGAAAATTAAAATGGGTAAGTTCGGTACATGTATACCAATTCAAGTTATGTTGTGAATGTATACTAGATGCAATGCATGATGTAAATAGGAATACATTTCTTAATTGAGCGTCGATGCAAATATGGATTCTTATATAAATTTGTGATGTATCTGCATCAATATGTGTTATTGGTGAACTAACCTACAGGATGATGAGTTATGTGATAGCCAAATGACTATAGTATTGAGGTAACTGGGATGTCATAGACATCATGAAGATATCGTATGCTATAATTTGTACTTACTCTTTAAATTATGATTCAAAATATTACTATGATCTATGGTAAGTGTGGTTTTGATAGGATGCACGACTTACCTAGAGTGGATGTTTGATGACGTGACTCTAAGAATAGTAGTTGCATAGTATGGATCGATATACGGTGCTGACCCTAATGTTATGAGGAGGGGTGGAGGTATTTCCCACTGTTTATCCTCCGAAACCTAGAGTCGTGGGAGCGCTGTGTGAAGTCACGCTCCCCTAGACGTGTGATGATGACTGCTAGTTGCCTGTTGGGGAAGCTTGGTCGAGATGTATGACACTTCCTCTTATGGGTTCTATCTAGAGTTAGGTCAATATAGTTGATGCTCCAGCTTAGTCCAACAGAGGAAAGGATAGGATGGAAGATGGAAGTAGGTTAGGAAGGAAGGATGCTTTGATGT
>JZKD02S1749804.1:16414-40518 GCA_000966675.3 Picea glauca
TATTAAAACATTGATTTTGATTATGAGGCGTTATGGTTTGATGACATGTTGTTTTACTGCATTGACATAGACAGGTGATATTGATTCGGTTTTACTGAGTGTGAAAGATTTTGGACCTTGAGGATGCAGAGGCATCGATGGAACCTGTTGGACTCCAGATCGATTCAGGGAGTGAACTAATGGGGTTCAATTGTTTTATATTTTATATTAGTGCATCTGATTAGATGATATGATATGGATATATTTCAGACATGATTCATTGATGATGTAGGATGATGATAGCTTGTTGACCAGACTCACATGTGGAGTAGAGGGGTCACGCTCTACTACAAGAGATGTTGAGGGAGAGGTGTTGACATCAGGCCTACCACAACCTACTAGCATTCTCTTCATGGCTCAAACTGTAGGTTAATGATTACCTAGTTCGAGAGTACCCATGATGTTGTGAGGGCAGACTGCGGCAGTTGCTCATGATGATTCTAAGGGGAACATAATAAGGCAAGGGCCTCTTTCCTTAGAGGCCCTTATTCTCCCACAAGTTCACCTAGCCAAGTATTGATTCCAGGGGTTTTTTATGTCTACCAAGTTAGTCAAGAACCGAGTGGCACACTTGGAGCACGTGATGCATCATAAAGAGAACGTTGTGTAAGAGAATTAGAAAGAGGTGAGTGGCACCCATGGAGAACCTAGTGCATCATGAAGGGAACGTCACATGGTTATTTAATAAGTTAATAAACCTAGATGGATTTAAGACAATAAAGTGTTAAGGAAGATTTGAAACCTTTCCCTTAAAAAAAAGGAAAAAAAATGTGTGTGTTTCCCTGCCTAGGAAATTAAGGTCTAGGTCTAATCTTTGTTGGTCGTAAAATTTTACCTTTTTATAAAAAAAATAAAAATAAAATAAATAATAAAGATAATAGTCATTAACCTTGTGACAAGAAGGGATAATAAATTAAAGTGTTATACAAAAATCTGTTGGGATAAAAATTAAAAAAAAGGGGGGAATAATTGTTTTATTATATTAGGATAATTTTAAAAAATCTATTAATTAAAAAGGGGAAAAGGGAAAACATTAATTTCTACACTTGCCAAATTGAATTCTAAATGAAAAAGGGAAAAATGGTAATTCTAAAATAATTAGGAAACTAAGAAAAGAGGGAAACATAAAAAGAAAAGGGAAACACAAGGGAAAAAGAAAAAAGACAAACTTAGTAAGGTATCTACCAGTAAGAAATTTCTAATTTAAAACTAAACTAGAAAATTAATAATGGGGAAAGTCATTAAAACCTTCGAAGGAACTTGGAGACACCTAAGAGAGATTCTAAGAGTGACTCTAGGTGGGTGAGGGAATTAAGGGTAAATAATTAATTAAACAAATTAGTTTTTGGAGGAATGAAGGGGATGGGTGACACTTGTACGAGGAGGAATTTTTATGAATTAATTTATTAAACATTAAATAAAATAGAATTTTGGGAAGTTAAAGGATTTCAAAACTGTATAAAATGGAGGGAGGAGAAGGAGGAAAGATCTCTTTTGTTTGTGTAATGTTACGCTACAAAAATCTATACTTGACTGAGTGAGATTGTGGGAGTTGGGATACCCAACCCAATGAGGAGTGGTAGCTTGGCCTTGCAAGGTGAGCTGGGAGCTAGCCAATTCTCTGGTTAATGTGTGTGGGTCCTTTGTGGCTCAGGGGGATAAGGGGGAGGAAGAGTACCCCTAGGATTGGTTGGGAGGTACCGGTGAAGTCTCATCGGTCGGCAAGTGGGAGTTGCATGAAGCGCACGGGATAACTCAGAGTGGGTGAGTAGGCAACGATACACTTTCTTTATTTTTGCATGGTAGATGGTAGTAGGATTTATGCTTGTATCTACATGTTTAATTCGGTAAATAATTTCATTGTCTTAGCATTAGTAGATGACTGGATTTATCCATAGCCGTTAGCTCGATTTTGGTCTTCCCATGGCCTTCAATTCTCGACATGTCTTGACCACCCTGTGGTGTATTGATTTGTAAATTTTGTGGAGGTTTTTGCCTTTTGTCCCTAGCTCATCAGTCCTCGCCTGAGCAGTGATACAGGATCTTGATCTACGATTGTCACTTCAATGATAATAGACCTATGGATGTCAATGCCCTTCTTTTTTGTGCGTGGATGATGAGCGAAGGATATTCCCATCAGCTGCCTACCTCTGTTATTGTCATTGGCTGATTGTTTGATTTCTCCATCTAGCAAAGACCTCTACGTATGGATTATCTTTCATCCTTGTTGGTTTTTTTTCTCTGTTCCTTAACTCATAGAATCCCTACGATCATTTCCATGACTTTTCCCATTGGATCATTGCATCCTCTGACTATTGTTTGCATTGGATTGGTGTCCTCATAATGTAAAAGATTTAATTTTAGTCTTCATTTTATATTGGTATCCTCGAATTAAAAAAAGGGGGATTTAATTTCAGTCTGCATTTTTATGTTGGCATCCTAAAAATGGAAAATCAATTTAATTTCTAAGTCTGTGTTTTTATATTTGGTACACTGGAATTGGATAAATGTTTGTGTAATTCTCGGTCTACGTTGTAATGGTATCCTGGAAATGGAGGCCAAACGAATTAAATTCTCTGTCTCCATTTCTTTTTACTGCTAGGGTGATTTTTTCCCTTGTTGAAGACTGAGTTAAGAATTAAAACTTATTTCTATTGGATTCCTGAAATTGCAATTAAATGACCTGCGCGTCTTCCTATTGAATGCCCACAATTTTTACCATTAAATGTGATTGAGTTTTTTGTTATTAACCATAAATTTTCCAGAGAAATGATCTCTGCATCTTCCTATTGAACTGCCCACGATTTTTGTCATTCAATTCATGACTAAGAATGTTGTGGAATGCCCACGTTGTTGTCTTTTAAAGGTGTATGGATATGATTTTTATTTTCCCACGATTTTTTTCATTTACTTCGTGACTGAGATTGTTGTGGAATGCCCATGTTTTTTCCTTTTAAAATTTGTCTAAGTTCTTCTTTAATGCCCATAAATTTTCCATTTAAAAATGAGTGACTAAGTTCATTGTTGAAGGGACAAAAATTCACTAGTTAGAAAGATGATTGCGTTTGTTGGAATGGACACGAATTTGCCTTAAATGTTGACTACGTTTGGGTTGTCGAATGACCACGAATTGATCCTTCCGTAGATTTGTATTGTCCTTTTTATTCTCCTTGAAATTGAGTGTATCCAACATTCTCACTGCCAAACTTTAATTACTACAATGATGATGTTGGCCATGTTAATTATTATGTTAGTTGCAATGTTAAATACTATGTTAATTGTCCTATTAATTTCTAGGATAACTACCACAACGATGTTAATGGTCAACAGTTATGTCAATGACGATGTATATTGCTACAGTGATGTTAATAGTCTGTATATTACCTTCTTAATGTGAATAGACAACTAGTTATTTTACGGTACAGTTACTAGATATAAGGCTTGTATAATTTAATTGTTTACAAGTGTTTTAATCGTAGCATTCACCATTGATATGGAAAAGATGGTTATATATTGTATATTGATAGTTAGGTTTTAAATTGGGATTAATTCAAAAAATGCCCAATTAGACTGTGATTAATGATTAAATGAGATTAGTAAGTATTGACCCAAGCACAGGTTAAACCTGCTAATCTAAATTGTGGTTAATGATTAAATTCTAATGCAGATTTACCGAATTGATTTGTAATGAATGTTAATTTATTGAATTTAATAACTATGGGGTAAAGTAGAATGGTCGATCGGTTTGCATTATTTCTTAATCAGCTGATAAGTTAAAAACCAAATTAAAATTTAGACTTGCTAAATTTCGATGGATACTCAATGTCAAAACAATTTGTAATTGTTGACAAGTTTATATTTGATGAATGGGTAGGGTGGTTGATGAAGCATAACTTCCCTGGTAGTCATCCACTTGTGTCTCATCGACCTATCATGCGAGGTGTGGGTATAGTCTCCCTATCAGTATTCGGTTTCTAGCGCATCAGATTTATCTAAAGTCCTCAGTCCTGATAGGATGAGTGGTGCTAAGGTTGTCGACGTGTCTATCACCTGGGGATGACATGATTCTTGATGAGGGGATGATGGCATGCCCTGTGGGACAATGATGAATGAGATCTTGTCCAGATTTAGTGCGTTCTAAGTGAGTGTTGTCGGGCATTGCAGGCTTCTTTTGGCACATGGTTTGAACGTCTTCAGGTGTTGGGTTTGCATGCCTTGAGGTTTTCTTCTTGTTCATCTAGGTCCTAGTGTGAGGATGGGTATTTTTTCCCTTAGCTCATAGGTGTGGTCATGTTTGTGTTCGGCGGGTAGTCGTTCCTCCATGTTATTATGTGCATGTTTTTCCCAGTTGCACTTGTGCCTGTGTGTGGTGTCATAGTTTCTTGTTGCTTGGGTTGCATGCTTTTGTTCATCATCTATGGTGTGGTCAAGATGTTTTCGTCATTTCCTTCTTGCCTCTTAAGTCGTAAAAACAAAAGACAAATTGCACTTCTGCTTCACTTGTAGTCTTAAGGAAGGGGTCGTTATATTTATGTGTAAAATAAATATTAGTATTTAGGTGTGTTTAGTTCCTCTACTTTTCTTTTCGTAGCTTATGCCTAATGCATAATGCAAATCTAATTTTTTATTGATTTTGTTTCTTCATATTATATGGCTTGTGCATAATGAAAAATATGTGTTTTATTGATATTTTTTTTGTTTTATTGGTTGCATGGGGGATATACCTATCCTGAGGTGAAAAATATCTATATGTGTAAAAGGTATATATGTGCACAATATATATATGTTTAACAATATATTTTAAGTTAGACATATGCATAAAATAATTTTTATCAATTTATATACTTTAATTTTAATATATGTATATACTTAAAACCATTGAGATACCTAAAAATTTAAAATAATTTTGTCGTATGTTTGTTGATTATCAAGAAAATAATTTGTGTATGTAAAATAAATATCAATATTTAGGTTCAAATGGCTCATCTACAAGGTTTTTTTGAAGTTTGTTGCTTCATAGTGTATGTTTCATGCATACTGCAACTACTAAGTTTTATTGAGGTTTGTTGTGTTTCATTGTATATGTGGAGAATAAACATATGTGAGGGTTGAGAAGATATATCTGTGAGAATGATATGTATGTGCCGAATATATCTATGTTTCACAACAAAAATTGGGTTAGGCATATGATTAAAAGAATTTTATTCACATTATATACTTATTTTTTAATACATGTATATACATAAAAGCATTTAGATATCTAAAAATTTAAAAGACTTTGATGTTATTGTCTATGTTGAGGTATTGTAAATATTTGTTGAATGATGAAACTTTTTATAACTAAATGCAAAGGTGTTGGTCGTTGACCAATTTTTGGAGAACCTTGGTCATGTTTGACCATTTTTGGGACTTCGACAGGCTAGTCGAAGGAAGAGCGCAAGGCATACAGTATGAAACAAGAAGTAGAGGAAGAAATTGCACCTAAATATTGATATTTATTTTACACGCATAAAATAGTTACATAAAAGACCCTTTCTTTTGTTGATAATCAACAAACATTAACACCAAAGTTTTTAACATTTTACATATATCAATACTTTTAAGCATAAACATATATTAAAAAAGAAGTATATAAAGTGAACAAAATGTTTTTATTGATATGCCTAACTTAAAATTTCTTCTTCATCACCTCATCATAGGTATATATCATTGTTCTCTTTGCATTCAATACCCACTTTGTTTCACACAATTCAAGTGAGAACCCTACCTACTTTGCTTCACTCAATTATAAAGTGAGAACTCTTCCCAATTTGCTTCCCACAAATGTGACGACACATTGGTTCATACCCATCCTAACATCCAAACACTTTACATTTCTTCACACTTCTAATCTCCCAATAGAAGACTTCACTTATTTACATTGCTTTCCACATATGCTAACCTCACCTCTGAACAATTCACTTATTTACTACTTTTCATTCCACATTCAACACTTTACCCTTTTACTTATTTTTACAAAGTTTTATGTTAAATCTTTTTACTCCAAACACTTTAAATTTCTTAGAGCATATCCTAACCTTCCCATTGAACATTTTTACTTATTTAGTAAGTTTTACTCTACATTTAACACTTTATTTTTTTCCTTATTTTTAGTAACTTTTATGTTAAATGTCTTTTCTTGTTTTTTCTTTATTTTTATTATTTTTCTCTTTACATAAAAAATAATGTTATTTATCTTTATCATAGAAATAATCTTTTCACAAAGAATATCCATTGCTTATGAGTTTGGATTTAATTATAGTAAATTTCAAAATATATTATCCAATTAATATTAGAAATTCATGAGAAACCATTAGTGATGAAAAGATACTTTAATAATGTTAATAATTTATTCAATTAATTCAAATTATTTATATTTATATTTATTTTGAAGTTATTGATAATAATATTTTATGAATATAGTAATATAGAACTTTAAAAACAAAAATTAATTATTTTCTTTTATTATATTATATGTAAAATCAATTAGATTACAAATAATATCGTTTTGATGAATTTCCATGGATTAACAAATGATAAATATTAGTGGTGTTATTTTTTTTAAATGAAACATAATCCCAAAAAAATTATATATGATGGAGAAAACGAAAATTGAAGAAATTTGAATTAAGAATCTCATTTAACGACACTTGCCCAATTAAACTGCCCACAATGTACTAAACTTCAATTTTCTAAGTTTTTTAGTAAAGCGTTTAAAATATTATTCACCAACTTATTTTACAATAAAAAATAAATTATTTTTTTCAAGATTTATATTTTACTTTTGATAATAACTCAAAAAAAAATCATGTTTTCTTTAATATTTATTTTTCTCTTCATAATAACTTGAATTTAATGTAAATAACCTCTTTGAAGTAAACCAAAGTTTTCATTTTCTCAATCAAACTGTGCCGGGATAGTACACCTCATTATCCTCAAATAACTTTAGAAAATCCTGCAATAAATTAAACTTAGTATAATGCTTATAAAAGAAACTCATTCCTCTATTCACAATTGGACAAATATATTTATTATATTCAAATAATTATAAAAATTTAATCATATGTTATCATTTTTCTTTATTCATTTATTATTTTGAACTATCTTTTGACTAATCCTATAAATATTTTTGAGATTTAACATTGAATTCACAATATGTTTTCCACTAATCTCTTCTTTATTAATAATATACTTATAAATGATGGGAATGTTTGATAAAGTAATCGAAGAAGGACTTAAAATGTCTGATTGAATTAGATGGGAAGCTTAATAAATAAATTCATATTGTGGTGTCATAGATAGTGAAATGCTGTTCTTCTCTGTTAATCCAGATATTCCAATAAAATTAATCAGATCATGCTTCCACTCCTGCTCCTAATGCATCGCACATGTAATGGAACGATATCCCCGTCGCCATCCCCATTATATAAAGCATCCTATACGCAGATAGAGATTATCAATAATCGTTATGTCGCTCTCATTCTAGAATCTGAAAATGATATTAGTGATTTCCCAGGTGTACTCAGAATATATACAGACAAAGTACTCTTCTTGAAAGAATATATAAAGAGAGAAGCTTGAGCACGGGAGATGGGCTGTATTCTGCATGCGGGTAAAGAAAAAAACTCAATGGATCTGGAGCAATTCAATAGAGGGAAGAGATCAATACAAAATGAGACATGGTGGCCCAACCATTCCATTCAGAGAAAAAACTAAGTGCGGCTAGGCATGGTGGCCCAACCACTCCATTCAGAAAAAAAAAACCATGTGCGGTTAGGCCAGGGTGACGCTTGAGCTTTGGTCATCTTTACGCAAACGCACAATCTTGTTATTGTTTTGGAAGGCTTACGTATTATAAACTCATTATGACAGCAAAATCAATTACCTGGCTTAATGACCCCAGCACCATCACTGTATATAACGTGATAGGATAACGGGCATTCATTCCGCCCTCTTTCCCATCACATTCCGGATAGAAAATTGGTAGGAAGTTTTCTGTGAAAGTCACTACAATTGTAAATCGGCATCTCACTTACCACAATTAAGAATAATTCTAATGTATTACTCTAAACTATAATCAATGCTCTGAATGGATTCAATTAGTGGGAATCACTATTTGTTGTCCGCAATCTTGAAGTGACGAAATTCAATTGCAGAAAAGCTACATGAATTACTATTAAAGTAAAATTCAAGTCTAAAAAAGGTTTAGTTTAAATGTTTAAAGTTTTTTATTTTCAATACAATACCATTGTTAGCTAAATCACAATTCCAATGGATTCAACTCAGTGAAAAGCCCGATAGCACCTCCTGAAATATCCAATTGGATTTTGGACCAACTCAAGAATAAAAACATAGAACATTTAAGCTAAGTATTTAAAAAAACTACATGAATACTCATTCTAACAACATTGTTTTAAAAGATGTTAATTTCTTATGATGTTATTTTAGTGATCATACCTTTATTTCTTGTATTGTTATTATTTTTGTTGATTTTTCTCTTCATACTATTTTCTACTAATACTCTATACAACTTAACAATTAGTCATATATAATCATACATGCATGAACATGATAAATCAAGAGAATAACTATGGAACAAACTAAGACAAACATAGAAATAGTGTTGGCTAAAAAGACAATGCCTACGGCAAATATGAAAATGAAAACTAGTAGCTCAGTTTACAAGTTTAGTAGAGTCACATGATTAACCTCACCTTTCCAAGACACTCAGAAACATATTTGTCACTCCAATACTCTCCATCGCAACTGTCTCTACAACCTTCTACAAGTGCAACTTAAACATGCCCACAATTGCAGACTTGGTGTCCTTTCATTACTTCAGACTTTCACCAAGACAACACACATTTTGGCTCTGTTTCACACATTCCTCCAATAGAACTACGTTTCTAGACCTCCCCAAAACCTCCTAGAGAGTCCCACTCTTGGCTAATTGTATTTTTCTTAGCAACTCTCACTCCGTTAGTTTCCTCATAATTGTTTTAGACTTGTTCTCCAAATCTCTTTCGGAGATGCTATGATTTCCTTTAGTTATGTTCCCTTGATCTTATAGGAACTCCAAGAGTCACTTGTGAAAAAAGTAAGTCTCTTAGGTGTTTCATGTCCGTTTCCTAACCCACACTCAAAAGATTCAACATGCCCCTCCACGAACGTCCAAGCCCATGCACCCATTGGCTAACACGTCTTTTGGATCAACACACCCCATCGTTGGGAGTGGACCCCTTGCATTTTGTGTTCTCTTGTCTCTATCATAATGAGTTCTCACGGGTTTGCTGATGGGGTCATGCAACTTCTCTGGTATACCCATATTGTTGAGAGAAGATGAGTCAACTTATTTGGAATTCTCCCAATTATCTCATCCCTTTCCCAAATGAAACCCAAGTCTTCATCAATAGTTCTAAGAAAATTAAGGTGTGTGCCCTCTTGGTCCATGGTGCACCTAACGTACTCCTACTCACATCCAAATGTCTTCGTTCTCCCAACCGATCACTTCTTCCTTGTACTCTTGTCCGTTCCATCATCGAATCTTCCCAAGGAGCCCACGCACTCGGTGGGTGTCATGGGATATCTTATATCCTCCCCCACTCAAAGTTGTTTCCATCCTCACATCGGTTGATCTCTATGGCATATCTTCCCCATCTTCCAATCTCGTTACCACCTAATGAAAGTTGTCTCCTTGTCACACATCTTAAATTCCATTCAATATATATATATATATTCAACCATAATATTATAATGATTTATTTTCATCATAATTGTTGTATATAAGTCTATTAACTTATTTTATTCCTACCTTATGTCTTTATTTGATTTTCCTTATCATACGATAGTCTCACTATTCTTTCATTTTTTTTTTATAACGATAAACCCATAGAGACTAAATAATTACACAAAAAGTCTTTTATAACTTCTCATAGCTTCTCATATAATCTTATATTATAATAGTGGAACAACTCTATATTCAACAATAATGCTCTTCAGTTCTATACCGTTTTTATAAAAGTTATCCTAAGTCTTATTCCATTAAGACTAAGTAATCAATAACCTATATATGTTTGTTATTACTAAGTTTCATAATCTATATGTACGTTGTTATTGAAGTCATCATCAACACCATGTACAAGGGTTGCACGCATATTTAATTGTTTGTTATAGCCCTCACTATGCCGATATGTTCACTACTTGACACTATTATGCCCCTTCAATTGTTTCATACCATATAGTGTATAAGGTATTGTATTGTGTTAAGGTAGCTCATATATAAAATGGGTTTCATATTTTACACGAGTTTCATTGTATATCAATCAATGTATTTAATGAGTTTCAATGTATATCATCCAAACTTATAACACTTGTCATACGAAAATAGAGTTCATACTTAAGGAATTTATTAGAATGTTTTATGAGGGTTTAACTTGTATTATAGTATCGATCTTTAATTAAAATCCTTTCCAAATTTTCCTCGTTAAACATGTGTCCTATAGAGCATTTACCATGCAGCGATCTTGCATGCCCCACTGTGGTGTTACCATTTTGAGGACGTTTAATCAAAAATTGTCCTCAGAATTGTATATGTGTAGTGTTATTATTCCTATAGGCATTAGGGTTTTCATGTCGGATCCTTTATCCATCCTCACCTTTCCCAAAATTGGCTCATTTCACACTCTTCACTTTCATTTTCTCATCTTTGTGTTCATCCTAAGAGGTTTTCAAGAGGTTTGGCATTTTTACTAGAACCTCCCGAGTTACAGTGTGGAAGGTATGTGTAATCTACCCCAAATTTCACTAAATAATTTTTTTATTATAACATTTATAATTCACTTAACTTTCGTGACACAAGAATATCTATTTAAAAAAATTCTAGAAACTATGAAGTTTAATGTCCAATTAAATTTATTGTTACTATAAATTCATGGCAGATTCATTAGATTAATTCCTAATCTAAGATAACCTAGTAATGTACTTGAAGTTCTTGCATATGATGGCATTGTTAAAGGTTAACTAGGACTAACAAATCACTATTATAAAGTTTGTTACACATATAACAACATTTCATCATACCCATGCTGACCATATCAAATGTTTAACCTATGATATGAAATTTGGATTTACTTATGTAAAGTCTTTAAGTAAGAAAAGTTACTATGAGGTTATGTCCCTAGAAGACTTAGGGGATGTAACCAACATGGCTTATAGCCCACGCGCTAGGTTGAACATCTTACCATACGACATTTAAATACCATACTAAACACCCTCCAAAGTATATTCAAGGGTAGCATACAATATGTAGTGGAAGTTAAGTACGAAGTTACCAGTTCATAGTTAACAAGCACAAACTTTTGGTTACCTTTCTATTCCAGTAATCAAATGACTTTGATAATGGGATTATGTGGGCGTTGGGTTGGTCTCGACCTAGGCTGAGTTTTGTTATGGAATTTAAACTCGGAGAGCTCATTAATGGCGAAATGACCAACCTTAGTACCTTCTAGGCATGTCTCTATAGTGAACTACACATAGTGGGATTGAAAGTTTAAATGAATCACATGGCGAGGAGTGGGGTAGTGTACCCAGAACTCCTGCCCACAATCTAGGGATTCAATATGCCATTACTCCCTTTGTAACTCTTCTCATGAGACTATTCCACTTAGATTTTTCATGTTTACACTTTGCAACTGGGCTCAACCCTGTGAAGGTATTCCACCATCGAGATGGTATTTGGATCTGTGAAGTACTTGACCTTGGAGATAGCATTCAAATCTACACAGTATGTACCCTACTATCCCGTTATGACAATTTCACACATATTCTTCTATGTTGAAGTGTTGTTATCTTACATTTATGCTCACGTGAATCCCTCATGAAAACTAGACTCCTGTATAAAACTCTTTGAAAAGACTTTCGTTGTCTGGTGTAAATATATGCTCTTTGTGGAAAGAAACTATGTGTAGTTTAAATACATTGTACTCTATGTGTGTGATCTCCTTCGTTTATACAGTGAATATTCTTTTAAAAGTATTTTTTGTTTTGCATATATAAATATGGTAAATGTTGTTTGGGTTCCCTCCTTGGTCTATGCATCGTGCATTCTTTGGTAAGAGTAGTCTCTGAGTATAAGTACTCTTTGTGGTTTTATTCTCCATTTGAGCATCGTGTAATCCTATGTGGAAATAGTCTCTGTGTATTCATTTTGTTCTGGGTTTTTCCTTCAACTAAGCATCGTGTGATTCTTTGTGGAAAAAATATCTATGTATTGTTTCTTTGTGGGTTTTACCCTCCATCTATTGAAATCATGTAAATATCTGTGGAAATGATCTCTCTGAGTCATTTATTTGTGGGTTTTACCCTCTGTCTATTGCATCATGTAAATCTCTGTGGAAAATTAGTCTCGCTGTAATTATTTTATAATACCACTGCTCTGTGGTATCTTTATGAAATATTTATTCTCACTAGTGTTTCTATTACACCGGGTAAAATACCCGCGGATTTTTTCCGAGGTTGCTGTGTAAAGGGGTCACTGAAACCCTCAATACCTAGGTGCAGGATGATGTTGATATTAGTTAATCCATCTCGGACTTGGTCGTTTACAGTTTCCGACTCTTACTAAATACATCTCATACTTCGTTACTTTTACTGTGTAAAAAAATCTTCCTTTCTCTTTAGAAATTCAAATGGCAAGGTGGAAGATCCTTATTCATTGAAACAACATTTATTGTGTGGAAATAGTTGTTAAGGAAATTTCTTATCGAGAAGGAAACTTACTGAGTCTGTGTGGGTACATATGGCTATTAAATTCCTTCCCATTTCAATATTGGCTCGACTGTAATAATTTAACTCGTTTACAATTTTAAGATAGTTTTGGAAGTGATAACGTTGTTTTGAACCTACATGATTTTCTTGTGTATTTAAATCAATACTTATATTTTCATTTTATTTTTAATAGAGACTTGGCCCTTACAAAATTCTTCACACACCTAGATCACCTCCCAAGTGTCATTGTGGTAGTTTTTTATTCAAGGTTATTTAATTATATAATTTGTATGAATGTCCAATTTTCCAATGGTAGTTATCTGTCTATATTGTGTACTTACTATTTCCTTTGCAGTGTGTATTACTTCTATTTATGCATAGGGTAGATCTTCTTAAATATTACCCTTGTCTATGAATAAGGTGGATCTCTTTAAAATAATTGTTTCCACAGTAGTTTCAACCCTCTATAAAGAGTTTAATTACTCTTCTCCAAAGTAATATTTGTTGGTTATCATAATTCTATTCTCGTTTACTCTGGTATCCTTTTTAATTTGTCAATCTTGTAACCTACATGGTATCAATATTTATGTACTCAACTAAAGGATTTTCTTAAGTTTCATTGTTTGCGCAATTAATAACAATTTTCCACATATATAAATTGATTATGGGTCCTTTTTTTGTCTTGCGAGGGAACCCATCAGGTGAATATCGCACCCACTCCCCTTCTTGGTTTTGTATTGATGGCTTCACAACTTACAGAGGATGCTCCATATTAGCAGTGAAACACAAGTTAAGTAAATTTGATAATTTATTGATGCATATTTAATAATTATATACATTAGTATGTTACTAAACCATTTATATGTTTGTTACAGGTTTGGGACGACACCGACTACACTTGGTGAAGTGCGTGACGTGTCTAAAAAATGTATTCTCTCGTGGACATACTTATGTATTTATTTAAATTTTTGTTTTGACTAGATAGGGATTCCTAGTATTCAAGGAACTCAAAATTGTAACATTTTTATCCTTGATCTATTGATGGTAATAAAGATGCATATCAAATTTTGTCACAAGACCTGTACTCTATTGTATCAAATGTCTTCCTTTCATATTTAACAAAACATGTATTAGGACTTTTATTTTTTTATTCGACATAAAAATAGCAATGGTTCAGTAGTTGTGTTTATACTTATATATATACTACAGTGTTAATAACATACTACTACAACTATTTTACACAGTGGTAACGCATATCAAGTAATATGGATATATAGTTCTTTCAAACAGATTTTGTTTATAAATAAAGTAGCATAAGATATGGAAACAACTGTATAAATACTGAAACATCATTAGCATAGTACCAAATTTAAATACACACATGAAATACATATCTGAAAAAATTGATGTTGCGAAACAAATGGAAGAGCCACTTTCCACCCAACCATAGATCAAAATAGCCACAATCACTTGTCGTGATCATCCCCTAGCCCAACCATGAGTCCATTAGGGAGAACTGAATTATCCTCCTCATCTATAGTCACCATCAACAAATCAGAATATCCTTTGCCTCACACTATAAGTGATGATAAATACAAACAATTCTCAATTCCTCAACATACTAAGCAATGTCCTCCCTCCCACATATGTTGTATATATTATTGTGCCTAGGTATTTCCATTCCTTTGCCTCCTTGGGCAAATTCCCAGCATTACAAATCCTTGACTTTTAGGGTCTCTTAGTGGTCAAATTAAACTTTTTCCACTTGTAAAAAACATCCTTGAGGTAACTCAAACTTGTTCCCCTCAAACGTGTTCACCACTCATGGAGTCATGGTCAACTATTTTTAACCTGGTTGTTCCATTTTTCTTCCATCATTAAATTTATTAAAAGTTTGTCTCATACATGTGTCAAATAAAAGAGGAACATTGGGAAAGTCAAATATTTTCCCAATAGTCATCAAATAATTTAATTACATATCCAAAATTCCTAATTAATATTTTCCATAAATGGAAAATAATTTCCAAATTCGAATTTTCCAAAAAATGAAAATTTATTTCAAAATTCAACTTAGAATTTAATTTTTAAAATTTGAGGATATTACATTGTCTCCCCCTTAAGTACAACACTATCATCAGTGTTCATTCCTTTCTCAGAATAGGATTGGATAAGATTCCATCATATCTTCTTCCAATTCCCAAGTGGCATCCTCAGAACTAAAGTACTTCCATTACACTTTTACTTGGTAGATGGCTTTGTTCTGTAGTACTCCTTATTTCTTATACAAAATGTGCAGAGGTTCCACTTGGAAATCGCCTTCTAGTTCCACTTACAATATGTTTCAATCAATGATGTGAGTAGGATCATGAATATACCTTTTTAGTAATGAAACCTAAAAAGCATTATGAACTTTTAAATTTGCAGGAAGTGCTAGTTGATACGCCACGAGTCCGATTCGAGTTAAAATATCGAAGGGACCACAAAACCTTAGCGCCAACTTTGAACCATATCCTAGATTTAGAGATACCCTTCTTGCTTTGACTTTTAGATATACATGTTCTCCAATTTGAAATTCATGATGTCTTGTTTTTAAATCTGCATATCTTTTGAGTCAGTCTTGGTCCTTTTTAAAGTTTTGATGTACTCTTTTTACCATTCTCTCCATTTCATGGAGCATTTCCTGTCCCACCATAATCCTGTCAACTCGATTATCCCAACTAATTGGGGTTGTGAATTTTCTTCCCTATAATGCTTCGAAGGGACTCATCTTAGCTAATGTGTGATAATCATTATTGTAAGAAAACTCAACTAAGTGTAGGTGATCCTCCCACTTGGCTAGATTTGTACTTATGTGCATTCGTAGAATATCTTCGATAATATGGTTTGTTCTTTATGTTTTCCCATTCGTTTGTGGATGGTAGCTTGTGATGAAATTCATGTTAATATCCAACCTTGCAAACAATTATTTCCAAAAATTTGATGTAAATTTAACATCTCTATCGGATATCACTATCTTAGGAATTCCATGCAATCTAAATATTTATGTCATAAAAAAATTAGCGATATTAATTGCTTTGTAAGTAGATTTCAAAGGTATAAAATATGCAGATTTTCTTAGTTTATCAATCACTACCATAATCGAGTCATTTTGTCTTTGTGTTTTAGGAAAACCTCTGATGAAGTCCATCCTGATAATTTCCCATTTCCATTTTGGTATAGGTAGAGGCTATAACAAACCTATTGGATGTTGAGCCTTTACCTATTGAAAATATAAACATTTAGACAAATATTCAATTGTTTAATTTTTCATGTTAGGCCAATAAAACAATTTTCTTAAGGTTGTTATCGTTTTATGGTACCCTTAGTGATCAGAATACAGATTTTTGTGTATTTCATCAGGAATTGTTGTGTTTAAGTCAGAAGAAATAGGTATATATATCTGATTCTTGAACCTTAACAATCCATTTTTATCTATACTCAGATTTGTTATGTTCATTTTTTCTACATTTCCTTGCAATTATGTTGTTGTTTCATTTAATTTTTGTCATTACTGCTTGCATATTTTATTATCTGTTCGATATCGTTTTCTTCTTTGTTGATGCTCACTTCATAGAGTCTATTATTCCCCCGACTTAGTGCATATACAAATTTATTTTCCTTAACTTTGATGTGTCGTGCCTCAAAATCAAACTCAGTTAAAATGGCCAACCATCTTGCTTGCCTTTCATTGAGATCTGGTTGACTGAAAAAATACTTTACACCACTATTTTCAGTTAGTAGAAGAAATTTTCTTCCTATTAAATAATGTTCCCACATTTTTAATGCATGGATTACAACCGCTAATTCTAAATCGCAAGTCACATAATTTCATTCATGTTCTTTCAGTTTACATGATTCATAACATATCACGTTTCATTCTTGTGTTAGCACACCTCCTAATGCTTCCTTGATTCCATCCACAGAGACTATAAAATATTTATCGAGATCCACTACCTTTAGGATAGGTTGTGTAGTTAACAATATTTTTATTTTATCAAAGTTGTCCCAGCGAAGTAAATTTTATTCCCTTTTTCTGTAGTGATGTAGTCAGATACACGATCATGGAAAATCCTTCAATGAATCTTCGGTAATAACTGGTAATTCCCATAAATGAACTTATGTCTGCTACATCGTTAGGGATAGGACATTACATAATGGCTTTTATCTTTTATGGGTCAACTGCAATACCATCTTCAGATATTAGGTGTCCTAGATATTGTATCTCTCTTTGGTAGAAGTCACACTTATCAAACTTAGCATGAAACTTATGTTATCTTAAGGTCTGGAATACTATTTCCAGATGTTCTTCATGTTATTATTCTTTTTTTGAGTAAACTAGAATATCATTGATAAAAACGAGCACAAATTTATTTGGATATTGGCAGAATATACTATTCATCAAGAACATATAGGTTTTTGGGGCATTAGATAGCCTAAACGAAATTACAACAAACTCACAGTGTCCATAACGTGTTCTAAATGTTGATTTGTTTACATCCTCATCCTTTATCCTTACTTGGTGATAACCAAACCTTAAATATATCTTAGAGAATATTTTTTCTCCTCCAACTTGGTCAAAGAGATCATTAATTATGGGTAAGGGATACTTATTCTTAATCGTCAATTTATCCAGTTGTCAATAATCAATACACAGTCTCAAAGTCCCATCTTTATTCTTAAAGAATAAAACCATTGCTCCCAAAGGTGAAACACTTGCTCGGATATATTCCTTATCTAGTAGTTCTTGCAACTGAATTTTCAGATCTGTTAATTCAGGTAGGCTCATTCTATAAGGTGCTTTGGATACCGAGGAAAATCCAAGTAGTAGGTCGATAGAGAAATCTATCTCTCTCCTTGGAGGTAGTTATGGTATTTCATATACAAATACAAGTTTGAACCCACGTAGGATTGTAATGTCTTATAAACTCGATTTTATTTCTTCCCTTAGGAGGTTAGTTACTTGTACAACATAAATTTGGAAACCTTTGTTCATACATTTATTAAATTGCATTGTTGATATTTTCCTAACAGAAACTAGTTTTCTAATTCCTTCTACCATTCTAACTGTGTTATTTTCATCTTTGTAAAAAAATGACTTTTTGTAACAGTTAAATATCACTTTATGTTTCTCTAACTAGTCCATTCCAATGATTATATCGTAAGACCCCAAAGGTAATATCTTAACATTTAACTTTGTACTTTTACCATCTATTCTTAGTTCACAATCAAAAATCAAATATGTTACCTCTCTTTTGGTCCTTGTTGCTAACTGTACTAACCAGGACTTAGCATGCTTTACCTTCTCTAACTTGTTCAATTCAACTAAAGTTGTAGTAATATAAATCAAACTAGCTACCGGGTCAACTAATATAGATACATTGTGGTTATGAATTCTACCTTCAACTTCCATAATAGTTGAAGCCTCCTGAACTTTATGGACTGAAGTTTTTGTTGTGGTATTTAAGCATGGACAATTTCTCCTCAAGTGGGGTTCTCCACACTCCCAACACTTCAATGGATATTTGGGACTGTCCCCAACCTTCTTGACTCCCAGGTTAACTGGTCTATTTCCCCCTTGGGAATTCTATGTATTTGAATGATAATCCTTCTTTTGGAAACCTTTCTCCATATTACATAAAGGGTCTGGTCAGAATCCTTTATTACGCTGATTCAATCTATTATGTTTCTTTTATTTCCATGCCTTGGGAATTTCAGATCTCTATTTGTATTGATCATAGCACATTCGAGAGTTTCAGAACACTTCATTTAAATACTTAGGATTGTCAAATCCAATTCTGGAATTGTATGGCTATGGTATAAATCTCAAGAACCTTTGTATCTTTACTTTGTCATGTTTGAAGTTCTGTACAAATCTCAACAGATCTAGAAATTTATTAATCAGATATCCCATGGCCATTTTTCCTATTTGCACTTTGTAAAATTCCTTAGTTTTTCTTTTGTAATAATTTTCTAATAAGTACTGCTTATTGAAATACAAATTCTAACCATTCCATTCGTTTTTCTTTCAATCCCTTGTCTAATTTCATGTCTTGCCACCAGATACTAGTTTTTCCTTTTAAGTTGTAAATGGCCATTCTGACTTTCATATTACTGGCGTATTTATAAATATGGAATTATTTTTTTATATTTAGTAACCATGCTTCAGCCTCCTCACCAGTCTTTGATTATCCATCAAAGTTAGAAGGTTTTATTTTCTTGAATTCACCTTCGAGGTGCTCCACTTGTTTTCCTTTTCTTCTTGCAGATTCTTCGTTTTCTATCATTTGTGTGTCTTCGTAAGAACTATCCTCTTTCTTTGTGTCATGAACAAAGTTCTTAGAGGACGTTTTTTGGACTTCTTCCTCTTTTTCATTGTCTTTTGGACTTTTCTTTGTTACTATACTATGTAGCAATGGTTCATTTATTTCCAATTGATCTTCATGTGCTTTCTTTAGCTTTTCGTTATCTTCTTTAAAATTCTTGTAATTCCATGATGAGGTTTCACATCGTTTCCAAGACTTGAGTGGTTGAACTTCCTTCATTTTTATGCTCTAGGTCTCTAGAAAGTTCCTGGTTTGGATTCCCTTTAGATCTGTCTCCTTCATTTTGTGTTGACATTTTTACAAGAGATAAATTGTTTTTCTGTTTGTAATAGTACATGTGTTTGTTATATTTTCTTCAAGGAAACAAATTAAAATTCTGGTACTTCCCTGAGGTCCAAGTGTTGCAACCTACAACTCTAATACCATATGTAATGTACCCCAAATTTCACTAAAAAAAGAAAAATTATTGATCACGACATAACATTTATAATTTGTTCAACCTTCGTGACACAAGAATATCTCTTTAAAAAAATTGTAGACACTATTATGTTTAACGTCTAATTAAAATTACAGTTACTATAAAGTCATGGAAATTTCATTAGATTAATTCCTAATCTAAGATAACATGGTAATGTAATTTAGGTTCTCAGATCTGATCGTATTGTTAAAGGTTAACTAGGACTAACAAGTTCCTATTATAAATTTTGGTACACATATAACAAGATTACATCATACCCATGTTGACCATATCAAATGTTTAGCCTATGATATGAATTTAGATTTACTTGTGTAAAGTCTTTAAGTAAGAAAAGTGACTATGAGGTTATGTCCCTAGCAGACTTATGGGACATAACCACCATGGATTATAACCTACGTGCTAGGGTGAATAACTTATCATACGATTTTTAATTACCCTAATAAACACCCTCCAAAGTACATTCAAGGGTATAATACAATATGTAGTGGAAGTTAAGTAGGAAGTTACCAATGTGCAGTTAACTAATCCGACCTTTTGGTTACCTATCTACTACAGTAATATAATGACTTTGATAATGGTCTTACTTTGGTGTCAGTTTGGTCTTGACCTACACTGGGTTATCGTTATGGAATTTAAATTGGGCGTCCTCATTAATAAAGGACTAACCAACCCTAGTACCTTCTAGGCTTGTTGCTATAGTGAACTTCCCAAAGTGGGCTTGACACTTTAGATGAATCACATGGCGAGGAGTGGTGTTGTGTACCTGACACACCTCCCCACCCTCTAGGGATTCAATATCCCAGTAATCCCTTCGTAACTCTTCTCATGAGTCTATCCCACTTAGTCTTTTCATGTTTACTCTTTGCAAATAGTGTTATTGCTTGCCCCTGTTAAGGTATTCCACCCTGGAGATGGTATTCGGCTCTGTGAAGTACTCGACCTTGGAGATAGCGTTCGAATCTACACAATAAGTAACCTACTATGTCGTTATGATCGTTTTAGACGTAATATTCTATGGTGAGGTGTTGTTCTCTTGTGTTTATGCTCAGGTGAATCCCTCCTTACAAAAACCAGAATCATGTATAAAACTTTTTGAAAAGAATTTCATTGTCTTGTGTAAATATATGCTCTCTATGGAAATAAACTTTGTGTAGTTTAAATACATTGTACTCTTTGTGTGTGATATCCTTCGTTTATACAATGAATATTATTTTAAGAGTATTTTTCATTTTGCATATATAAATATGGTAAACCTTTTGTGGGTTCCCTCCTTTATCTATGCATCACGCATTCTTTGGTAAGAGTAGTCTCTGAGCATAAGTAATATTTGTGGTTTTATCCTTCATTTGAGTATCGTGTACTCCTCTGTGGAAATAATCTTTGTGTATTCATTTATTTATGGGTTTTTCCTTCGACTAAGCGGCATGCGATTCTCTGTGGAAAAAATCTCTATGTATTATTTATTTGTGGGTTTTACCCTTCGTCTACTGCAATCATGTAAATCTCTATGGAAATGATATCTATGAGTCATTTCTTTGTGGGTTTTACCCTCCATCTATTGCATTTTGTAAATCTCTTTGGGAAATTAGTCTCTATGCAATTCTTTTATAATACCACTTATCTCTAGTATCTTTATGAGATATTTATTCTCATGGGTGTTTCGATTACATCGGGTAAAAGACCCATGAATTTTTTCCGAGGTTACTATGTAGCTTCGACCCTCTATAAAGAGTTTAATTACTCTTATCCAAAGTAATATTTGTTGGTTATTATAAATCTATTCGTGTTTACTGTGGTATTCTTTTTACTTTGTCAATATTGTAACGTACATGGTATCAATATTTTTGTACTCAACTAAAGGATTTTCTTAAGTTTCACTATTTGTACGATTAATAATAATTTCGCAAGTATATAAACTAATAATGGGTCCCTTTTTGTCTTGTGAGGGAACCCATCAGGTGAATATCACACCCACTGCCCTTCTCGGTCTTGGATTGATGGCTTTGCAGGTCAGTGAGGATGCTCCATATGAGCAGTGAAACCCAAGTTAAGTAAATTTGATCATTTATTGATCCATATATAATAAGTTCATACATTAGTAAGTTACTAAATTGTTTATATGTTTGTTATAGGTTTGGGAGTACACCCAACACACTTGGATAAGTGCTCAACCTGTCCAAAAAAGGTATTCGGGCTCCATATTTATCCACCAGTCCTTTCGAGGACTCACGGACATACTTATGTATTTATTTTATTTTTTGGTTCGACTAGATAGGGATTCCTGATATTCAAGGAACTCAAAACTGTAACATTTTTATCCTTGATCTATTGATGGTAATAAAGATGCATATCATTGTTTTTCAAAAGACCCATACTATGTTGTATCAAAGGTCTTCCTTTCATATTTAACAAAGAATGTATTAGGATTGTTATTTTTTTATTCGACATAAGAGTAGCAATGATTAAGTAGTTGTATATATATATATATATATATATATATATATATACTACACTATCTTTTTTTTTAAGTAAAAAAGGGGAGGATCTTGTTTATGTTATAGTTGCAGAGTTACAGAGTCTGTTTGTGATGCCAGTTGTCCCGCCTGAGAAGGAAACCGAGAAACCTGGAAATTCTATGCCATTTGTTTCCAAGAAAACAAAATTATCAGAGCGTTGTCATGCCCAAAGGAAACTAGGACACCTTTCCATTAAGTTCAGTTTGTATACTAAAAACCTTATTACAACATGACTATAATCTAACTAGGCTAAAACCTTGTTCTGAAACAAAAAGTGATTGCTAACTAAGAACATCACTGAACCTTTTATCCATCCGACTCGTCCTCGTCCCCGTACCTTCACCATCATGTAGGAAATGCATAAGCTTGTGTGCACGTAGTGCACTGCCTTTTCGAGAGAGTCCTAGAGTGTGCAACATACAACATGTCAAGTCGATGGTCGATTTGAGCAATGCGAAAGATCTGATCGTCCAGCATGCTCCGCATTTCAAAGATTAGTGCTAGGTACCCTCGGTTGGTGAAAGGATGTTGGTCCTACCAATTACCCTCAACAGAGGCTCACGGAAATGGCCCCTGTGCTCCTTCGCCTTCATTTGCTTCACTAACTTGATGTACCTGCCAGTTGTTCGGCTGAGTCGCCTCCTCTAGAGGTGCACCAGTGGGTGGGTGATTTTTTCCTTTTGCGCAGGACAATGTCTCTTCCTCAACATAGCAGGTGGTGAATTCCTTTGCCAGGCAAGTTGCACTGAAGCCATGCAGTTTTCCCGAAGGTGAAATCTTGTCGTCAGTGCCAAAATCAGTGGGAGGATTCCAATTATTCGGGACTGTGAAAAGAGGGTGCTCAGGATAGCTTTGCATGGCCTTGTCTAGGGTGATCTCTTCTACGTACACCATTGGAGGCGTTCGAGGTTTCCCAGACTTCCTGTGTCTTCGCGAGGACGCCAAGGCCAATGCTCGCTTGAATTTCTTCTACCTCTGCCTGCGTGATTCAGTCGAGTTCCAAGTTGCGCCCCTGCATGGATTTCTTTGTTCTCTGGGCATAATGAAGAACTTGGGGATGTCCGAGGTTCCCATCGGATGGATAACCTTTCTCCAAAACTCCGGTGGCTCTGCGAAATTTGGCTCTACGTTCGGCTCTACTATATTCGAATGCCTCTCAATGTTGTCGAAGCAGGTGATAAGGAGGAGGGTGATGGCGACTTCCATGGCCATTAAGGCTGGCCTCCTAGTGCTTTGGTGCGATGTACTGTTCACTTGCACGAAAGGCCTCATCTCCTGGTTAATGTTGCACAGGCTCGTTCCCATTTAAGTGTTGAGGGGATGGTCGTCGGTGGTTGTATTAATGGTGTGGCCCGACGTTAACCCATGTGGCTCGGCTCTGCAACATGGCACCCCATCCAGGGTATATATACTACACTATTAATAACATACTACTAAAACTATTTTACACAGTGGTAACCCATATCAATTAATATGGCTATACAATTCTTTCAAACAAATTTTGTTTATAAATGAAATAACATAAGATATGGAAGAAACTCTATAAATACTAAAACATCATTAGCATAGTACCAAATTTAAATACACAACTAAAATACATATCTAAAAATTTGATGCTGGGAAACAAATGGAACTGTCACATTCCACCCAATCGTAGAATAGAACAACCACAATTACTTGTCATTATCACCCCGTAGCCTGACCATGAGTCCATAAAAGAAAATTGAATCATCCTCCTCAACTATAGTCACCATCAACATATCAGAATATCCTTTGCCTCACACTACAACTGTAACATCCCGCTCTGGCGCACTTACCTAGCTTATTCTTTGAGGACGCTTGCTCGCAAGTGATCTGGATTATATGATAAAACTTTTCTTTCATTATGATGCATTGAGTTATATG
>JZKD02S1749804.1:44850-54902 GCA_000966675.3 Picea glauca
GGTCGTGTTCTGATGTTCGTCCTGGTTGTTCACTCATGTATGCGCACACACACACTCAAAAAAAATTTTGCACCTGGCACTAGAGTAGTTGTCGTAACGAGGCGGTTCGTTACAACAACTGCTCATAACAAAAAAAAAATCTCAATTCCTCAACATACTAAGCAACTTCATGCCTCCCACATATGTTGTATATATTCTTGTTCCTAGGTCTTCCCATTCCATTCCCTCCTTGGTGAAATTCACATCTTCACAAATCTGTGATTTTTTGGGGCTACTAGTGGTGAAATTCACCTTCTTCCACTTGTAAAAATCATCCTTTAGGTAACTCAAACATGTTCCCCACTCATGGAGTCATGGTCAACTATTTTTAACCTCGTTGTTCCATTTGTCTTCCATCATTAAATTTATTAAAAAAAAATATCATACATGTGTCAAATAAAAGAGTCAAATTGGACAGGTCAAATATTTTCCCAACAGTCATCAAATAATTAATTGCATAATCCAAAATTCCAAATTCTTATTTTCCATAAATGAAAAATAATTTCCAAATCCAAATTTTCCGAAAACAAAAATTTATTTCCAAATTTAACTCAGAATTTAATTTTGTCCCAATCTCATTTCCATTCAATGTGGAGTTATTGGCAAGACCCTAGGGCATTATGTAACGAACACGTCATTACTACAACAAATGACAATGTGCAAAAGGTAAATATTTTTTTAAAAGCATTAGGAAATTATCGTCATCACATAATTCATAGCGACGCACAATCAACACAACATCATAATTAAAAGAGACACATGATCAATAAATAAACATAAATAACAACGCAATTCAACACATCACGATCAATTGAAGCAAAATACTAATAATGATTAACCATGTCACTGAATAATAAAATAACTACCCACGCAACCTATGTTGCATGGTTAGGACCTCTAGGATATAAAAACAACTCTCAAGCCTAGGATTCATCCAATTTATTTTGACCACATAAGATCTAGTGCTACAAATACTCTACTATACTTACAATCTTCGAGAATAAAAAGAGCCTAATTGAGTAAGTTAATCATTCATATAGATATTAAGAACCATTAATGTTAAGTGAAATTTGAATAACATGGAGATCTAAATCACCTTTAACCACCTCCACTAATTTTTTAATAAAATGTCAATAGAAATTGTTACACTGAATTTTACCCGGGGAACCTTCCCTAATGCACCATCCCTATCTGAATGCCTTAGGAAAGAGTTCTAATAATTCTTGTGATAAAACACTTAGCAGAGGTGTAATAACCCAACGCCTTACCCTCATCCTTGGTGCGTAAGTTGTTTAATCAAACATTATGGGTCAAATGTACACATAAGGCTTAGGGCCATAAGTCCCAATATCATTGTAGTTTTAAGCCTATTATATGTATTTATATACCTATATAGATATAAAGGTGAATATGACTGAAGGACTATAGATGATTATTGAAATGCGGAGTATGTATATCTTGTATTTTTAAGTTAGGTAGTAATGTTATAATGTTAGTAATGTATATCAACATCAACCCAAACTCTAGTAAATTTGTTTAGAGTTAGACAGGAAATATAAAGGGTTACCATCTTTCAATTACGAACCCATTTAAGAATGAATGCATGAGATTTTTTATTTTTTTTGATAGATTTTGAGGTTCATTACATACACAAACCCATTTATGAGAAGGAAATGATGGAAATACTACATGCATTAAAGAAATGGTGTCCTTACATAATAGGTAGGCACTTCAAGGTCAATATAGATCATGATAGTCTTAAATACTTCTTGGAACAAAGATTATATTCATAAGAACAACAAAAATGGGTAACCAAGAGATTGGGTTATGATTTTGAAATCGTTTATAAAAAAGGGAAGAAAAATGTTGTGGCAGATCCACTCTCAAGAAAGGATGAATATGTTGAGGTCTTTTTCTGTTCTATCTCGATCATCCAACCTGATTGGATAATAGAAGCAAGGGATGAATGGAAGAATGAAGAAAAAGTGTGGGCTCTCATTCAAAGGTTGCAGCTAGATTGTACTGCATCAGATACATTTACATGGAAAAATGATTCACTATGGTACAAAGATCGCTTATATTTATGTAAGAAATCCCAACTAAAACAAAAGGTACTATTGGAATTGCACACCTCTCCAGTAGGAGGGCACTCGAGATTTTTGAAAACCTACCATAGGGTCAAGAAGGAAGTTTTTTGGGATGGCCTTAAAATTGATGTTCAAAGGTTTGTGGCCGAATTTTTGGTTTTCCAACAAAAGAAGGTGGAAACAATTAAGACCCTAGGTCTTTTACAACCATTATCCAACCCAAGTCAACATTGGGAGGAGGTTTCCATGGATTTCATCATAGGGCTACCAAATTCTGAAGGAAAGACTGTCATCATGGTGATTGTTGATATACTAACCAAGTATGCACACTTTTGTGCACTCTCTCATACCTTCAAAGCTAGTACAGTTGCCACCACATTCAGGGAGACAGTTCAAAAGCTACATGGTAGCCCAAAGATTATTGTAAGTGACAGAGATCCCATCTTCACTGGACATTTTTGGAAAAAAATATTTTCTTGTTTGGGTACTCAATTCACTCATAGCTCATCCTATCATCCTCAATCTGATGGACAAACCGAGATAATGAACAAATTTCTGGAAGGCTACCTTCATTGCTTTTTTTCTGGTAAACAAACACAATGGTTCAAATGGTTACCCTTGGTAGAATGGTGGTATAACACTTCCTTTCATACTGCAAAAAAAATGACACAATTTATGGCACTCTATGGATACCACCCTCCTTCAATCACTTCTTCTCTAAAATAAAAATATAAGGTTAAAGAAGTGGAAGATCACATTGAGCATCAAAAACAAGTTCTCCAAATATTAAAGGACAACCTAACCATGGCACATAATCGCATGAAACAACAAGCAGATCAACATCGTAGTGAAAGAAGTTTTGAAGTAGGAGATTGGGTGTTTTTAAGACTACAAACATACAACTAGATGTCCCTCAAGCAAGCCAAGAAGGATAATAAATCATCACCAAAGTACTATAGACCTTATAAGGTATTGCAAAATATTGGTACTATGGCATACAAATTGGAGTTGCCTGCATCTTCACGAGTACACCCAGTTTTCCATGTTTCATGCTTAAAGAAGGTTATAGGTGACTGTTGTGAGTGGGATATCCATGTACGGACTAAAACTTAGGGTTTAATTATTCACGCAAAAAATACCTAAAGATTTCTACTTTCTACCATTGTCCCAGATCTAATCCCCATTATTCTTAAGTAAATACATAGTTAAGAAGATCAAGTGAGCATACCTTATTTCAAGAGTTTGATGTAGATCCTTCCTCATGATTGATTGCTTTTTGATTGCAGCTCTCCTCCCAAGGCTGACCTACATTCACACAAAACAAACAACAAAATCCACATGCGTTTGATATATAGATTAATGGGTTAGATATTCAATAAACAAGTATGCAATAAACCATGAAAACCTCATATGGTGGGACGAGAAAAGTATTTCTTTATTATTAACTTCAACAAATCAACTTACAATGATGAAGTCATCCACTGCTCCACGAACCTGGTCCAGGGATCCTCTTCAACTGTCCTCCAACTTCTTTGCTCTATCTTTCTCTTTGCATAAGGAAGGATAAAGGGTTGGGACACAGGGAATGTGCAATCGGGTATAATTTCCTTACTATAATTTTCCTCCTCCAAATGGGACCCCTAACCCTTCTTTTATAGGCTAGAAGAAGCTAGGTATTTGGACGAACCCTTGGCCATGCATGGATAGAAGGTTTAGTTAACTCACCCAAAGATGTGTGTTTCGTCGACAACTTTCATTTTTTCATGCTTTTGTAGGTACACGCGGGTTGTTTGTGGTCAGTGAGCATTTACACATGTGCAGTAATAGAGAAGGGCGCATGGGCCTTTATAAAAAGTGTTTTTAAGAAGAGTTGTTCAACAATTCTTTGGAAAATAAGGAATCTGAGATTGCCTGATGCCAAGTAAGCATGTCTAGTGCAAATTAGGGTTATGACAGTGACAAGAACCCAGTTCAAACTAGATTTCCAGAACTTGACAAGGAAGGAAAAGTAATATTGGAGCCTAAAGCCATCATTGACATAAGAATTCGACAACTGAGGAATAGATCCATTTTAGAGTATCTCATTAAATGGAGGAAACTATCGACCGAAGATTCCACTTGGGAAGATGAGTCTTTTATACAGAGGCATCCATAGTTACTCAAGCATTGCAAACAACACTTGTCCCAAGGGGAGGGGCATGTTAATCCCTAAATAGTTTCTCATTACCCCTTAATTGGGGCATATTACATTAGTAACGTTATTTTATTTATGTCGTCTTTATTTCAATTGTTGTAATTATACCTCCTAGTCTCCTCTATATACCAAGAAGACATTTTCATTTTGAATCATCTTGGAATTGTACATTTATGTGGGCATAAGGAGGTTGCCCCCCTCGAAGAGGCTTATTATATGAAGCTCTCTCTTTTTCAAGGCATTGATTACTTATTCTGAGGTTCTTTCTATGCTATATTGATATTTGGTTCTTAAGATTGAGGATATTATATCCTCTCCCCCTTAAGTAAAACACTATCCTTATTGTTCATTCCTCTCTCGGAATAGGGTTGGATAATATTTATGCAAATATTCCTCCAATTTCCAAGTGGCCTCCTCATGGCTAAAGTGATTCCATTGCACTTTTACCTCGGCGATGGCTCTGTTCCGTAGTATTGTTTCTTTCCTGTCCAGAATGCACATAGGTTCCTCTTGGAACTCGCCTTTTGGTTCCACCTGCACCATTTTCCAATCAATCATGTGAGTGGGATCATGAATATGCCTTTTTAATAAGGAAGCATGAAAAACATTATGAACTTTTAAGTTTGTAGGATGTGCTAGTTGATATGCCACGAGTCTGATTCGAGTTAAAAGGATTCAAGGAGGATTTAGAGAGATCCTTCTTGCTTTGAATTTCAGATTCACGTGGTCCCCAATTTAAAATTCATGGTGTCTCATTTTTAAATATGCGTAGATTTTCTGTTGTTTTTGGGCCTCCTTTAAATTTGGTTGTACCCTTTTTACCCTATTTTTCATTTCGTAGAGAATTTTCAGTCCCATCATAATCTTTTCAAATAGATTATCCCAGCTAATCAGGGTGGTTCATTTTGTTCCTTATAATGCTTCGAAGGGACTCATCTTGGCTGATGTCTGGTAGCCATTATTGTAAGAAAATTCAACTAAGTGTAGGTACTCCTCCCACTTAGTTGGTTTCGTTCTTATGTACATTTGTAACATGTCTTCCCTAATATGATTTGTTTGTTCAGTTTTCCCGCCCTTTTTTGGATGGTATCATGTTCAATAACCATCGAAGGTAGATTTGAAATCTCTATCGGAGGTCACCATCTTAGGAATTCCATGCAATCTAATAATTTATTTCATAAAAGTTTCAACAATATTAATACCTTTATATGTAGATTTCAGAGGTATAAAATGTGTGGATTTGCTAAGTTTATCAATCACTACCATAATCGAGTCATTTTTCTTTTGAGTCTTAGACAAACATGTGATGAAGTCCAACGAGATAATCTCCCACTTCCATTTGGGTATAGGTAGAGGTTGTAGCAAACTGACTGGATGTTGATGTTCAGCCTTTACCTGTTAACAATCTAAGCATTTAGATAAATATTCAGCTATTTCACTCTTCATGTTAGGCCATTAATTTTTTTTTTTTAAAGATGTTATCATTTTCTAGTATCTTGGATGACCAAAATATGACCTTTTGTGCAATTCGTCAAGAATTGTTCACTTTAAATCAGTATAATTAGGTACATACATCCTGTTTTGGAACCTTAGTAGTCCATTTTTATCTAAAGTCAGATCTTTTTTGTTCAATTTTTCTTCATTTTCTTGCAATTCTGTTGTTATTTTGATGTACTTTTCGTCATTACTGCTTGGAGTTTTTATTGTTTGTTCGATGTCATTTTCTGCTTTTCTAACACTTATCTCATAAATTTTGTTAGTCCTCCGAATTAGAGCATTTGCAACTTTGATTTATTTACCTTTGTTGTGTCTTACTTCGAAATCAAATTCACTTAAAGAGGCCAACCATCTCACTTTCCTTGTGTTGAGATCTAGTTGACTGAATAAAAAATTTACACCATTGTTGTCGGTTAGTAGCAGAAACCTTATCCCCATTAAATAATGTCGCCACATTTTCAGAGAATGAATTGCGACTGCTAATTCCAAATCATGTGTAACATAATTCATGTTCTTTCAGTTTACGTGATTCGTAATAGATAAGGTTTCCATATTTTGTTAAGACACCCCCCAAGCCTTAGGATAGGTGTTTTAGTTAACAGTCTTTTTAATTTATCAAAATTTTCCCGACACTTTTGTGACCAATTAAATCTTATTCCCTTTTTATGTAGGGATGTAATTGGATACACAATATTAGAAAATCCTTCGATAAATGTTCGGTAATAACCAATAATTCCCATGAATGATCTGATGTCTACTACATCCTTAGGGATAGGCCATTCCATAATGGATTTTATCTTTTCTGGATCCACTGCAATACCATATCTGAATATCAGGTGTCCTAGGTATTGTATCTTTCTTTGGTAGAAGTCACACTTATCAAACTTCACATATAACTTATGTTTCCTTAAGGCCTGCAATACTATTTCTAGATGTTCTTCGTGTTCTTCTTTTGTTTTTGAGTAAACTAAAATATCATCAATAAACACTAACACAAATTTATCTAGATATTGACTGAATATACTATTCATCAAACACATAAAGGTTGTTGGCGCATTAATAATACTGAACGGAATTATGACAAACTCATAGTGTCTGTAACATGCTCTAAATGTTGTTTTATTTATATCTTCATATTTTATTCTGACTTGGTGATAACGAAACCTTAAATATAACTTAGAGAATATCCTTTCTCCTCCAACTTGGTCAAATAGGTCATTAATTCTAGGTAAAGGATAATTATTCTTGATTGTCATCTTATTTAATTCTCGATAGTCAATGCACAGTCTCAAGGTCCCATATTTCTTTTTAATGAAGAGAACCAGTGATCCCTAAGGTGAGACACTTGGTTTGATATATTCTTTATCTAGTAGTTCTTGCAGCTGAATTTTCAGTTTTGTTAATTTGGGTAGTCTCATTGTAATGTACCCCAAATTACCCATAATGTTTTTTTTTTACGAACATTAAATCTCCTTTATCTTTAAAACAACTTATTCTGGAAGGTTTATAGTTAACATAGGTGGTTGAATACTATCATTATTAACTTCTACATATCTATTAAGATCATCTCTCACATTTTTAAATATTGACGTTCAAAACACCTTCCATCTTACTAGTATCATAATACTATCCTATATATATTTGTTTCATATTTAGGATCCTTAGTCCTATACTCATTTCTAAGCCCCAACCCTATGCATAGCGCACATGAATGGGCCATAGTCAACAATAGGAATTAAACGTACCTAGGCAATTGATAAAGTTTAAGAACTAGAGGGTCAAAACATGTAATCGTAAGTGAAAGAAAATGAAGGCCTGACATGATGGTGATCATGTTTTATTTTGACTAGCTGAACTGGGGTCTTGTGAGCGCTAGTTTGTAATTAACTGCTGCTCACCCTTAGCATAATTGTGCTAGTTGTAGTTTAACTCTCGCTCATCCTTAGCATAATTGACTCTTTTAGAAATGAAGTTCACTGAAACGAACTATGAGGCATGCGTTAACTGAACAGTGAACTAGGTGTGATAATCCAGTATACAGTTCCTTAAAGGAATCATCCTCTCTCGCATTAATTTAATATGAATTCAGAAGGTTACCTATCAGTCGAGAGTTAAAGAGCCCCTGTCCAGTCCATTAATGGAGAACCTGCAAGATGAAATCCCAAGACCACTAGTAGTCTTTGTATCCAATGTGTTTTTTCCACCTCTACTTTGTGACATGGCCAGATGGGGTCTTTGTACTCGCACTATTACTTTGCATGGTAAGGGTTAAAGGCCTATTGTGAGTCTTCTCCTCGATGCTTTAGAAATTTTACTCTACACTTTTCCTTGGAAAATGTGGTCGGTGTTATGAAGGTCCCTATCCAGTGAAAATGCAAAATCTATACGATTTCCTGGTAAGTTCACGAAACCCTTATGCTATTTGGAACGAGTGGTAAAACTTGGGAGGGTTTTGGTCATCTCTGTAGTTGTTTTTCCTTACGTATTTCTAGAAAATAACTTTCCCCTTCATAGTTTTGTCTCTGTAAATTATTCCCTTTGGTCATGGATGGATTTGTAAGTTTCATTGATAAGGTTTGTGTCTTTATTTTCCCGTGAAGTATCCATTTCACCCTCCGTTGGCATTTATTCTTGGGGGTGTTCTACACAGGTGGTCTTTGATTATTTCTGGTTGTGTAAATCTTGATATTTGTATTAGGAATACTTGTAATATCTCTATTGTGTTCAAAACAATGGTTAAACTTCATTGCCCCGAGTAATTTTGTACCAGGTGGTATGTCAAAAGTTCCCTGACCAGACTTATACCCTTTCGTGGGGTTTTTGTCGGGACTAGGCCTCGACTCTCGTTATTATTCTTTCATTAGATTGCCCCTTACCATTATCACTACAGGAGAGCCTTAGTCTATCCTTCTCCCTTGTATTCTTATTAGATTTAGTGTTAAGTCTATGAGTATTGACCTCTTTTCTTACTATGTAGACTAGGGATACTCAGTTTTTAAGTCATGCAGTCTTAGCCACATTCCTGTAGACATGGTGAGAGAGTTTTCTTTATTAATGTACAAGATTTTTGGCTTCATCTCAACATTTTTTCGTTTATACTAATCTTACCTGTACATGCATAGATACTAGCTCCAATTTTTCTAATGTATAGCATTGTTATGAATCTTGTGCACTCTTGAATCAAATCTAGTTTTAAATTAGTTTTCTTTATTTTCATACTATCATTCATGTTTTTTCTTTTAAATAATTTGTTACCAAGATCTAATGATCGGACCCCCTTGTTTTCTATGAGGGTACCCATCAGACCAACCTTGGTCCCTTTCTCCCCTCTGGTCTTTGGATGACTCCTTCAACGATGCAGATAGGACGAAAGATCCCAAACCACATCTATGTTTCATCTGTGTACTTATCTAAGCTGATTCTTTTGTAATAAGTTACCTTGATAATTATTCTACGTTTCGGCATTGAATTGTTATTCACTTTAATTTGTTATTAATTAAACTTCCTTGGTTTTCTTCCAGGTCTGTGCGCAATTCGAAGTCTCCAGATTTCGAGGGAAACTTCTAGTGCAAAAGGTATTCAGGTTCCATATTATAGCGTCTTATTGAAAATTTCCCATCCAGGTTTTGTCGAAAGGAACGCTCTTATCCTAGGATACAGTTGTTGTGGCATTTTCACCAAACCCTGTAATAGCAGGTTATTTATGTATTCAAAATCTATTATGTAGGGTTGAAAACTTTTTCTTTTAAGTATCAATCCATCTATGAGACATGAATATAGTATTTATAATACAAATTTCTCCTTTCCTCAATAATAAAAGAGAAGTAGGATTGTGGCTACTTCTTTTCAATGTATAACTCAGGACTCTTTATTGATAGTATATGAACTCAAATACTAGAATTCTATTGATACTTCTTCTACTCTATTGTGATCTTTATATGAATAAGAAAATCTTTATTTAACTCCTATGGTTGTACATTTGCAATCTACAACAGTGTGTAAAAGTATATATATTTGTGTGTTTATGAAATTCATGCTCCTTAAGTTCACTGATTTTTAGCTTCTATGTTATTCATATCATAAAAGGACTTTGTTCTGTAAATGATTGAAATGGACAAGCTTAAACCACTGGAATAAAAGGGAAATATATATTTACATTCCTATGTCATCATTGAGACTCTTATTGTATGAATCATTAGATGTTTAAACAGATTATAAAACCTTCTGTACAGATT
>JZKD02S1749804.1:54970-65619 GCA_000966675.3 Picea glauca
TATTTTGATAATGATACGGTTATATATTCAAGTGATACAGATCTGCATAATTCCTTACAGTAATATGCATATGCATATATACACTTTTAATTCTTAAGTACTTTTCAACATTTTCTTTAGCAATTTATGTATTGAACGATTTCTTTCAATTGATTTCCTATACATATATAAACACAGGTCAGTATTTTTATAAGTAGAATTGGTTTGTTTTTATTTAAAATAGATGCATCCCCAGTATGTTTACATAAATCCGATTCTATTCATAGTTAAGATACACGGGGAGTTTACTCAACGCATATAATTAAATTCGTAAGGACTTATCCTACATTTTTTTTCCATCCATCCGTAATTTAATCCAAAAAAATAAGTCATACAAAATTAAAATAGATACACTCTTTCAGCTATTAAATCAAACGACTTTCTCTTAGAAAGTCAGTAAACATAAAATAATTCACCCATAATTATATAGATATATTCTATAATCCATTTAAATCAATAACATATAATCATAGAAAGAGTAGATGAACATATTTGATCAAGTTGTCGAACAACAAATGGAACATCCAAGTTCCTCCCAACCTTAGAACGGAACAACCAATTCTAATTTCTCCGTTCACCCCCTAGCCTCAACATGAATCCATGAGGGTGAACTCCAGAACTCCTCCTTAGCTATAGTCCTTCTTCAGTTCTCATAAACTTCTCCTTGTCTCACACTCAGAAATTAGTGTTAATAACAACAAGAGACTATTATTTTCCCCAACATACTAGGTAGTGTCCTGACTCCTCCCATATGTTATATATCCAAAAAAAATTGTGCCTAGGTCTTTTCCCCTTGGGAATTTTCACAAGTTTCTAAATCCCTAATTTTCAGGGGCTGCCTATTGCTAAATTCTTGATTTTCCACTTGTCACATTCAGCCTTGAGGTAGTTCCAACATGTTCCCCACTCATGGAGTCATGGTCAACTGATTTCAACCTGACTGTTCCATTTGTCCATCAACAATAAATATAAAATAGTTGTTTTCTTACAAGTGTCATAGTAAAAGAGTTAGTTGGATCAAATCATATCTTTTACCAACAATCATAATCATAAATTACAATTAACAAATTTGAAATTTGGAAATGCCATAAATGGCAATAATTTTCCAATTTTGAATTTACCAAAAATGGAAATAAATTCCTAAGCATTTTCAGACATAAAATAATTTATTTTGGGGGGATGTTACATCATTTATCCCTTCAATAAAACACTGCCCTCAATTTTCGTTCCTTTCTCGGAATAGGATTGGATGAGATTTCTGCATATCTCCCTCTAGTTCCCAAGTGGCCTCCTCAGCACTAAAGTGCTTCCATTGCACTCTTACCTGGGCGAAGACTCTATTCCTTAGTGTTATTTATCTCTTGTCAAGAAGGCACAGAGGTTCCACTTGGAACATGCCTTCTGGTTCCACCTGCACCAAGTTACAAATCAATCATATGAGTAGGGTTGTGAACATAATTCTTTAACAAAGAAACATGAAATACATTATGAATTTTTAGATTGGAAGGAAGTGCAAGTTGGTATGCTACAGGTCCAATTCAAGATAATATCTCTAAAGGGACAAAAAACCTGGGTGCCAACTTGGCACAGTTCTCTAGATTCAATGAAATTTTTTGGGCTTTGAATTTTAAGTAGACATGGTCTCCCACTTGAAATTCTAGGTGTCTTCTTTTCGGGTCTGCGTAACTTTTCTACCTGTCCCGAGCCTCTTTTAAATTCTGATGAACTTCTCTTATCATACTCTCCATTTCATGGAGAATTTATGGTCCTACCATGAGTCTGTCAAATGCGTTATCCCAGCTAATCAGAGTCGTACTCTTTGTTGAGCCTCTAAATTGGCATCGCCACTACCCTATTATACTCCTCATTTATACCTTTTTGGCCTACCTAATCTTGGATAAATGACAAAGAGCACTACCATTAGCCATTGATGAGGTCATAAGGTAAAGTATAATTGAATTCATGCATTTTGTGGTTTATTGAGCTAGGAGACTAAATGTTTCATGTACTAATGTTTTAAATTGTCATGTGTAACCTTTGACCTCTAGATGAGTCGAACATTTCTATGTCATCTCAGTCATCTAGTACTTATGTTCCAGATTGTCACTGTCCAAATCCGATACCAAGTGCACCTTCCATTAAGATCCGATATCGAACTATTCACTTTCGTGATCCGGTACCAACGATCGCAGACTGTTATAGTCTGGTACCAACCACTTGCGTATTGTTCGGATCTGGTACCATTTACCGAATCTCACCTGTCACGATCCGGTACCAATACAGGAAGTATAATATACCAAGTTTAGCTCCAGATCGTGACCAAGATAATTGTTGGATGTTTGTTGAATCATCAAAACTATAGCAAGGCTATGTTAAGCTAGTTAGTTTTTGCTTCATCCTCATACACTTCATGTCATGAGGATGAATCTTAAAATATGTAACCAAATATCTAAATTTGGCAATTGACTAATCTGCTAAAGATTTCATGACTAATACTGTTTAAATAGTCATGGCAAGGATGGTGGAGGTAGTAGAGAATTAGCATAACACATCATATGAAGCAGTGTTACATATTGTAGACCATATTTTGAGTTGAATTTTAATAGAAGGACATCATTTATCTCCATGTCTTGATTGTTTATGAATGAATGTGAGTTGAGTTGTTAGCATAGTTTGATTCTATGTTTTGAATTTTGAGTAAGAGTAATGTGTGGATTGAAAGCAAGTTTACTGTAGACTCTAGTCGTTGACCTGTTGAAGCGGAAAGGGCTCACTACGCAACAAAGGTCAGCATCCTTATAGATTAGTGTTAGTAGTTGATTTCAATAGTATAGATGTTAGACTAGCTGAAGCTTTGATCCTTTCAGATGATAGTAGTATAGTTCAGTTTAGAGTTTCAATTATATGATTGTTTAGAGATCCTTACTTACTTTGTTTTGCATATGATCTCTCTATTTTATGGATTTGATTTTGTTTCATGGATATGAATGCTGGCTGCAATAGTCAAACATATTTGAATGAGAACTAGTGAATTTCACAAAAACACATTGTGAACTACAACATACTCAGTATATTGACTATTGAACTACCCATGCTATGTCTTGATGATTGATGTGTGATTTCCCTTTCAGAAGTGTGATTGCATAGTTAACTTTCTGGGTAAGATAGCAGAGTTGATCTGTCAAAAGAACTCCATCTCGTACTTGCATGTGCCATAATGGAGTAGATATCCTCTATGTGAAAGACAACCAAAGTGTGTTTCGGATTTCTAGTTTGCTTTGTTTCCAGCATGCATAATTTATAATAGTTATATGCTCATCACATTAGAATTACCTTTCTTACTAGTGTCTTGCAAATGTAAGTTCTCTTCCCACAGACCCTTATAAAACACAACTTAAAATAGAGAATAGAGAAATGTTATCCTGTACAATTTAATCATCAACATATAACCATTTATTATTCAACAGAAATTAAATTTATGAAAAGCATGATAATAAATCACATAACAACCACATAACACAACATATTCAACAACTTGATGATAACCACTTAACACCGTGTAATCATGAAAATAGATACCTCTAACTGATGCTATTTCTCCAATATTCGACTGTCCTCTCTGTTGCTCTGCCCAAACTCTACCCAAAATTGAATCTTTCCTCCCTGCCAGCTAGGAACAGAGCATGTCTGGCTCCTTAGCTTCAGGATTCTGTGAGGATTCCTGGCCCCCAAGCCCAAAACTCCTAGTAGTTGATGCTCCCCTGTAACAGTCCTCCGAAACTCCAAACCAGAAAAATACCCACCAGAAAATACAGTCCCTAATCTCAAATAATGCTTTCTTTTCCCAAATTCCCAAAATTCCCTCTCCCGAATGCCTCTACCCCCTCATATCCTCCTTCCCATTCACTGCCTCCTCCCTTCATTCAATGCGACCCACCTTATCCCTCCACTTAATACCTTATCCCTCCATTCAATACCCTATCGCTCCATTCAATGCCTTATCCCTTCATACGTTAAGCTTTTTAATAAATTAATTAAAAATTATTAAGCCCTTAATTCATTACCCTAACATTAAATGAGTTAATTAATTAATCAATCAACATATATTAAACAATAAATAGATAAATAATCAATATTATTAATAAATAATCATTTTTTAACTAATACACATTAGGACAGTTAATTATTTAATTAATTATACTTGATAAATCTTAAGAAATCATTTAGCTAGGGTTGTTACATACACCCACCCTTCAAGAAAATTCATCCCAAAGTTAAAGTGTTTTATGATACAAGGGAAAAGAAACATGGTTCACACATTCATAACAAATAACCAACATTATTAGTAAGTATGCCAAGAAAACTCATACATACTAGTGTACATGTGAAAGAAACACATGTGTAGCTAGTACATACAAGTCTCATTCATGTACTAATAACAATAACTATCATCTCTATAGTAATTTCCATATGCATCCAATCCATTCAACAAGACTATCCATTTTATAAAAGACAATAAACCAATCAAATGTCTGCGAAATCCTTTAATTACAATTATCTAGTTCAACAATGTTATTTAGACAATTGTAGTTTAGTTACATAATTATGGATATTCATATATATCCATTTTTTTTTCGGAAGGAAAAACAATAAATTCCACCATAAGACAAATCTCCATACACTCTCAACTATTTCTACTCATCCTTTCTCCCTAACTTACTTCCATATTCTATTTCTATCCTTCCTCTGCTGGACTATCCTGGAGCGTCAACTATATTGACCTAACTCCAAATAGAACCTGTAAGCGGAAGTGTCACTATCTTAACCAGGCTTCCCCAACAGGAAACTGACAATCATCATCACATGTCTAGGGGAGCGTGAGCTAACATCATCCTCCCATGACTTTAGGTTTCAGAGGATACACGGTGGGAAATGCCTCCACCCCCCCCAACAGGACTAGGGTCCACAGCCTACAATGGAATATATGGTGGCACCGTGTTGTTGGGAGTTTTGTCATCATCTATTCAGTTTTGGGTAGTCTCACCACCTGAAATCCTGCACTGGTCCACATATCACAGCAATGCATCCAAACCAATATAATTTCACATACAAATATTCATACCATATTGTTTCTCGGCCAGTGGTCATGACATCCACTTTCATCATCATTATCCCTTGGCTATTTCATAGCCTATAACCTGCAAATTAGTCTATAACACAAACTCATACATTTCCATGGATTATCATCATGTAATTGCATACAACCATAATTTCAATTCGGTATCCACATACCAACAACTTTAACATCAAATTTTTCAAGTTAGAAATAGATCTCATAATATCCCATAATTCAATTAACGACACCCATTCGTAAAATTATCATTTACAAAATAGATTGCATCATATCCAACATCATTCTAATAGCATTTAAATCCTCATAGGATTCTCATTCACACAATATATTGCATGATATCCATCATCATCAATAACATTTTAAACATTCATAGAATTTACTTTCACATAGTAGATCGCATCATATCCATCATCATCAATAACATTTAAACATTTATAAACGTTCATACATCTTAAAAGTTCAAGTGTATTATTTAATAGTTTCACTTGTGAATAGAAAATAATGGTGTGTAGACCTCAGGTAATCCTGGATGTCTAAGTCAAAAGGTGGTGTTACATACACCCAACCTTCGAGAAACATATTCTCGAGGTGGTCAAAAAAGTGAGGGATAATCTTGTCGTAGTGTCTCAGCATCCTCCCAAGTAGCAGATCCTTGACTATACTTGTCCCACTGGACGTTAACTTGGTCTATCAGATGATTCCTGAGTTGTCAGACTCTACGGTCCAATATGCGTAACAGTTCTACCATGAGGGTTCTTGCGTCGGATACCTGCAATTCCTTCCAATTTAGTTTATCTGATTCATCAACAACATAATGACGTAGAACAGATACATGAAAAACGTTATGAGTTTTATGCAAGTGGGGTGGCAGTACGAGATGATAGGCAACGGGTCCAATTTTCTCTTGGATTCTGAACGATCCTATAAATCAAGGTGACAAATGTTTTGCCTTCCTGAACCATATGGTACTCTTATTAGGCCTGATACGAATGAAAACCTGGTCTCCCGCTTTATAAATTTAGTCGGTCCTGTGTGCATCCGCATAACTTTTCTGCCTATCTTGTGCTTCCTTTAATCTTTGCCTAATCTGAATCACCTATTCCTCCATCTCTTGAATCTATTCTGGTCCAACTGTTACTCGGTCTTCTAATCTATCCCAACTTAATCATGTTCTACATGGCCTTCCATACAGAGCTTCATACAGTGGCATTCCAATGGAGCTATGAAAACTGTTATTGTAGGCGAACTCTACCAAAGGTAGGTACTTCTCCCAATGGGTTTGATTATCCATGACATACATCCTGAGCATGTCTTCCATGACTTGATTTACTCTCTCAATTTCCCATCAGTTTCAGGATGATAAGCTATGCTTAAGTTTAACTAAGTCCCCAACGCTGACAACAAACTTGTCCAAAACCTAGAAGTAAATCTGGAGTCCCTATCTGAAATGATCTTCTTAGGTATCCTGTGCAAACATATGACCTCACTTACAAACACACATGCTAATCAGTGACATCGTAAGTGTCTCTAACTAGAATAAATTGAGAACTCTTGGTTAACTTATCAACTATCAAAAAAATGGCATTATGTCTATGATATGTAAGCAACAACCCTACAACAAAATACATAGAGATGACTTCCCACTTGGACATAGGGACATCATGTGGTTGTAGGAGGCCTGCTAGGTGGTGGCGGTCGACTTTCACTTGTTGACACTCTAGGAACTTGGCGACGAAATGGACTACATCACGCTTCATGCCTACCTAGATGAAGAGCTTCCTCATGTCTGTGTACATTTTCTTCACCCCTGGATGTACATACTTCCCCGATATCTCAATATTCCATCTTCTTCCAGACTATATCCTTCATACTTTGGATTTAATTTCCTCCCACTCTGGAGGTTTGAAGTAACCTTTAAATACCAACTGTCTCCTTGGAGTTTTGTCAACACACATTCCCTCAGATTGACCTTTAAGGGTACCAAGGAGAAGACACGTGGTCTCCTACTCAAGGCATATATGACCACATTTTCCTTTCCCTTGATGTATGAAATACCAAAATTGTACTCACTCATAAACTCACTCCATTGCCTTTTCCTAGCATTCATATCCATTTGAGTGAATAGATGTTTTAAACATTGATGGTCCGTTTTGAGCTCAAAGTTTCGCCCCAGAAGATAGTGCGTCCAAATTTTCAGAGCTATCATTACAACTTCCAACTCTAAATCATGAGTAACATAAATCTCTTCGTATTTCTTCAACTTCCTTGATGCATAAACTATCACTCCTCCATCTTGCATTAGCATGGTCTCCAACCCTTGCTTCGAGGCATCCGTGTAGACTTTGAAGTCCTTTTCCATATCCAACACCCGTAGAATTGGCGCACTAGTTAGTAACCTCTTAAGCTCGATGAATGCACAATCACATTCTTCTGTCCATTCATACCTGACCCCCTTGCACTGCAAAGTGGTGATGGGTTTCACTATTTTAGAGAACCCTTCCACAAATCTCCGATAATAACCTGCTAGCCCCATGAAGATTCTTACATCATGGGCATTTTTCGGCACTGGCCATTCTTTAATGGCCTTTACCTTTTCTGGGTCCACAGACATTCCTTCACCATAAATGATATGACCTAAATAGTGGATTTCTTTCTGGAAGATGGAACACTTCGACAAATTCCCATACAATTTGTTCTCTCTAAGGTAGGACAACACCACTCGCAAGTGTTCCTCATGTTTTCTTTCATTCTTGGAATAGATGAGGATGTCATCTAGAAAGAATTGTACAAAATGGTATGAGTACTTCTAGAATACTCCGTTCATGAGGTTCATGAATACTGCTGGTGCATTGGTCAATCTGAAAGGTACTACAACAAACTCGTAATGCCTAAACCGAGTTCGAAATAAAGTTTTTTGGATATCACCTTCCTTAATCCTTAACTGGTGATACCCTGATCACAAATCAATCTTTGATAATACCATTGCTCCTTTCATCTGATCGAAAATATCATCTATTCACAGCATTGGGTACCTATTTTTCACTGTAGCATGGTTCAAGTCCCTGTAATCTATACACAATCATAAGTAACCATCCTTCTTCTTCACAAAGATTACTGGTGCACCCCAAGGTGAGACACTGGGCCTTATTATCCCTAAGTCTAGTAACTCTTTCAACTGCATTTGCAACTCACAAAGTTCTAGCTCTGTCATCCGATACGGAGTCTTGGAAATTGGTTCTGAACCAGGTTTTAGCTCAATAGTAAAATCAAACTCCCTCTCAAGAGGTAACCCTAGTAACTCGTTCGGAAAAACATCCTTAAATTCTGACAATACCTGGTACTGATCCAAGGAGGGTCCCTTCCTTTCATTCACCACTTCCACTACATAGAGTCGACACCCTTGCATCATGCACCGCGTAACCTTCATAGTTGAGATAAAGTGTAGAGACAGTTGTCTCCATACACCATGGATCTCTACTGGCCTTCCTTCATCGTCAACACAAAGCACCCTTTTTGCGAAACAATCTACCAAAGCTCGATGAGATTCCAATCAATCCATTCCAATGATTAGGTCATACGGCCCAAGAGAAGTAATGTAAATCTTCAACCTGGGAGTACACACTCCCAGGTCTACTATACAATTATCAATGATAGGTTGTACCACTTGTTTTTCCCCCAAAGCCATCTCGACTTGTTTAAAGTCATTGTGCTCGTAGTCTACCAACCCACTCTTTTGTAATGCAGATGGTGAAATCAAACTATCTGTAGCACCAGAATCAAATAAAATCTTAACATTGATATGATTTAGCGTACCTGATGAATCCACCACCGTGGATTGATGTTCTTCCTGGCGATTATTAACCACTACGTAAATCTGGTGGCTACCACTTGCTCTTCCCATCGGGGCCTTTCCTTCTCTATGCACAAATCCTGATTGTAACTCTGGGCAGTCACGCTGGTAATGGGGTCCTCCACACCCCCAACAGGTAACATGGGATTGAACCTGCGCACTGTTATGTGACTGTCTCTGAAATGAGTTCCTTCCCCTGGAACCCCTGACCATACTAGCTGCTCCTTGAGACAACCGTCGACCTGCCTGCGTCGTTGGTGCTGAGAGGGATGTTGCACTTGCTTCCATTGAAATCCCTGCGGCTACTGTCCTTGGTGCAACTCTATTACCATATGGAGGTGGCCTTGAGCCCCTTCCCCTAAGAAATGTCCTAGGGGCCTTCCCAATGAATCCAAGATGATGCGAAAAGGTCGGTCTCATACCTCTAGTTAAGTTCATGTGTTCCTCTGCATAACACGCATTTTCCACAACTTCTACTATTGAATACAGTTTCCACATCCACACCATAGCCCTTATCTTAGGGTTTAACCTATAGACAAAGTGTTCTACCTGTCGTTGGCCATTATCCATGTATGAAACATATTTGACCAATTCCATAAACCTAATCTCATATTCTTCTACGGTCCTGTTTCCCTATACTAGAGCATGAAACGCTCCCACCTATTGTTCCTCATATTAAGCAGGTAGATATTTCCTTCGGAACCTCTCCTCGAAAAGTTCCCAAGATACGGTGTCCAGGGTAAGAGGCAGTTTCCTTTCCAGGTCTCCCCACCAGTTCAAGGCACCATCTCTCAACTAAAAAATTGCTATCTTTGCTTTTGAAGTGGATGCATAGTCTCTTAAGGAAAAACACCTTGTTATTCCTTCCAACCATGCTTCTGCACGTTCACTGGCACAACCCCCAGCAAACTCCGAAAGTTTGATCTTCTGCAGTTCTCTAGTGATGTCTTTGGGTGGAGATTCTCCCCCTAAATCCCTCGATGCTTCTGGATTACCCATTCCATATGGTGGGGAATCCACTTCGATCCCTGTTGGTTGACACCCCTTTAAAGTCTCATTTATGGCCTCCAAAGAGTGTAGTATGAGAGCTAGTTCAGGCGATCGTGGTGGCAGTGCTGGCAGTCCCTGCGACGATGCCCCTTGGCCTCAATTTCCTTGAGTCCTTACCATCCTGTATATTTTAATTTTCATCAACCAAAGTTGTTAGGGTGAGTTCAAGGACATTTCATTTGCGCAACTTAGACTAGAAAACAGGGTTAGGCGTAAGTTTTTTTTACTTGTCTATAAACATATGTTACTCTCTTTAGGGGAGGTGGCTAGGTTAGGGTTAAAATGTCTAAGATTGGGGTCATTGCCTATGAAAACTACTGACTCCCTCTCCTGGTAACTATGCTAGCATCACCACCACACTCATCAATTCCTCTAGCTTACTTTCCTAGCGTGCATGAAAACCCCTCCTGCTTATCTTGTTTTAAGTCTTTAAACTTTTCGTTTAAAGCTAATTAATGTGATTTTCAACCTAATGTTGATTAATTATTAAGAACTAATGAGTTAATCACCTTAGTTTTAAACCTAAATTTAAATCTGAAAAAAAAACTATATAATTTAAATTAATTTTAAATTGCA
>JZKD02S1749804.1:65669-84473 GCA_000966675.3 Picea glauca
TAAAAAATAAAAAAATAAAATAAAATAAAAAATAAATTAAATTAAAAAATTTACATAAAATTAAAACAAACAAACAAACAAAATTCCAAATGGCATCGTGGGTCCTTGCACGAGGCCCACGTGCCCCCCACCAGTTCATTTATGACCTAAAACCCTACACACCTCCAGGCTCTCTTTCTTAACCCTAACTATACGTGCCCAACCCTTCCTTCGCCTATCATTCGACCGCCTCCCTTCTCGGCACTCTAGTAACGGTTTTCCCATTCAACACTTGCATGCCCCCTCCCACTGTATTTGCGTATGCCTGGTGATTTTGTTTGGTTTTGGTGACTTATATGTTGATTGTCTGTTGTGGTTGCAGGTTGTGTGGGCTGGCGCTAGACTTGGATGCTAAGAATTGATGTGTTGGGACCCGTGTTCTGTTGTCCAGCCGATAGTTGATGGACTTCCGTGCCTGAACTTTGGCGCTTGGTAATGAGTGATGGCTTGCATGCACCTTGTTGTTGTTGTGTGTTAGATTGTAGTATGGTTGTAGTTTAGTGGTGGGGATTCCATGCCGTGGCCATGGAGACCTGAGGGCGGTGGTAGAGGGGGAGCTAGTATGGTTGTCCCCTTGTGGGCTTCCTCTCAGCTTGGTGCTTGATGCTGGTGTGTAGTGCACCATTGTTGTCTCTTGGCTCTTTCCTTCAATGGTGCCTTGTGTGTTTTGAGCTATCTGTGTGTTGCTACATGTTTGTTTGATTCTATATATTATATGGGCACAATTTCAAGAAGCCAGTTTGCAAATTATGATTGCATTCATGGTGTTAATGTGTCAAGATACTAACCTCCTATTTTTCTGATTCGCTGAGAAGAAATGGTCATTCCTTCCTTTGCTGAAGAAAGTCAAGTAACGCAGGAGTACATTTTACGTTGCAACAAGGAATGAAACTCAGCGGGGAACAACTTGTGGATTTCCTCTTCACTGGCGTTTGAATGAACACACCTCTAGATCAACATTCGAATACATACTACAATAGGGTCTAATTATTCATGTGAGGAAAGCTCGAGGAGTCTTGAATGTGGGATTTCTCAACCGAGTCCAATATAGATTTGTGAGTCCACCATAGAGACTGTAGAATGTACTCAATTTCTTCTTGGGTTTGTCGCTTGAGCACTGGGCTTTGGGTTTGACTTAAGTGCATTGTCTTGGATGTATACATTCCTTATGGTGCCATGTGTGTTTGATTTCCCATGCAGCCTCGACTTTAGAGTGAATTCCCTCAACCTTGTGGTATCTCGGGTGAAACCTTGTGATATGTTACGATTTGGCTCGTCTCACAGACCATGGTCGACAGACGGAGATTGGGCCTTAGAGCCAATAAATTTATTATTATTTTTTTTAAGGGTTCATTTTTTTTATTTTTTTTATTATTTTTATAGGACGCATAATGCACTGCCATGTCCCTTTCTAGTCTCTTGATGTGGGTGTTGTCGATACTTGGGCTCCTCTCTTGGCTCTTGATGAAGGCACTTTGTACGATGGTATTATTTGGAATCATTCTTGGAGATTTGGACTTGGGCGAGATTTGAATAAAGACCCTATAATTTTTAATTATTTTTTTTCGTATGCTTTAGATATGGGTAATCTTTCTTTCTTTTTTTTTTTTTTAAGGATTCATTTTTTGTAGATTTTGCGATTAAATTACACAATGTTTGTATAAATGCCTTAAATTAGCTTGCTGGTTGTTTGTAATAATTGACAGAGACTATTTAACTATAAAAAAAAAACACCCTTACATCCATTTAGGAGTTGGCATAACTTTTAGATGAGAGTTGGTTACACAGTTCCCAGCCAAGTTCTAGTAATAAATGGAAAAGAATCCAGTCTACCTGCTGCCTGGGCTCATGTAAAGCTAAGGAAGATTTTAGTAATGATTACATTGAATGTCCTCTCTTCTTTATTTAGTAGATAGAATTAAAGTTGTTAAACTACACCCTATTTAATATGCAATAAACGTAGAGAGAGTTTCAATAAATACCCCTAATTGTTTTACAATATTACAAACTGTAGCTCTTATTAATCCTCAGCCTGTGAACGTGAAGAGTCATTCTTATAGGTGGCTAGAACCAGGGAGAGTATCTCTTTTTCTAATGCACATAGAGTGGAGATAGCGCACGTCCCATCGGAGTTCGGGGTTCGGGGTTTTGTGGGGCGAGTGAATCGCGACATCACAGGTGCCGATTTCCCGATAGGGAAATCCCCGAAAAGAATGAAAGCGTTGACCCTTTGACCATCGGGGTTCAGGGTTTTGATTTGCATGAGAACTGTACCCACGAGTTTCGCGATATTGCGAAACCCGATTTTCCGAGGAGGCCACCGGGAGATCAATAGAGTGTCCTGTGGGTGACAAAAGGTCCTGATACGGGATTTGAAGAGTGATACAGCTCTTCGGGCCTAAGTTGAAGAAGGTCCTGGTGAGAGCGATCATTCCCCAAGGAGTGGGGAAGGTTGCACCAAGTGGTATCAGAGCAGGAGTATCTTTGCTTTCTGTAGCAGAGAAGAGGATTCATCATGCCGCCCAGAAGAGAAAGGAAATCGCCTGATTGAGAAGACAGGGATGCACGAAGAAGAGGAAGACCGGTAGGAAATCCAGAAATGGAGTGCCAGATGAGAGATCTCCGAGCAAGGCTTGAGGAGATGGAGACAACGCAGAGATGTGGAGTCGGCGCTGGAGAGTTCAGTGATTCTGAAGTAGAAGAGGAAGCTAGACATGAAGAAGAGGTCACAGCAGAGGATGCCTCAACAGAGCGATTGATAAAATCTATTGCCAGAATGAGCTCAAAGACAAAAATGGACATTCCTGTCTATGAGGGGAATCTGGATGCAGAAGAGTTGTTGGTTTGGATCCGAGCTATCGACACCTACTTCGATTACGAAGATATCAAAGAGGATAAGAAGGTAAGGCATGTTGTTACCAAGTTGAAGGGACATGTAGCATTGTGGTGGGACGAGCTGTAGGCAGATAGACATTCCAAGGGAAAACAAAAGATCAAGAGCTGGGACAGGATGATCGCGAAGATGAAGGCGAAATTCATCCCCAGAGATTATCAGATGACACTGTTCAGGCGAATGCAGAACCTGAGACAGAAGTTGATGATGGTGAAGGAGTACACCGAAGAATTTTACAGGCTCAACATTCGAGCAGGTCATCGAGAGAGCGATGATGAGAAGGTGGCGAGATATATGAATGGTCTAAGGTATGACATCCAGGATGAGTTGAGCATGCTAACCATCAGGACGGTGGAAGATGCTTACCAATTGGCTCTAAAAACCAAGGAGAAGTTGAGCCGCAAGAAAGGCCAGCGGGGGCGAGGCAGAAGTCAGCCCAGAGGCAAGGCAGTTTCCCAGGAGAAATCACAGAATCCCAAGGAGGAATGGAAGAAGCCTCAGGGTAAGGTTGAAAGAGGTGGAACCTCACAGAGGAAGAAATATGCTGAGCTGAGGAGGCAGCATACAGAGCAAGGTGGTGGATATGCTGACGCCAACACTCTTCCTCGTACTAGAGGTCGAGGGAGAGGAAGAGGAGGAATCATTACATGTTTTACATGTGGAAAGGACAGACACAAGGCTGTTGATTGTCCAGACAGGAAAATGGATGGAGGAGAAGCTCACATCACTGAGGCGCAGAGGCGTGATGTTGAGAATGAGGACACTGGAAGTGGGAAGTCACTGACAGTGCATAAAATTTTGTTAACTCCCGAGAAAGAGGTGGAGGACACCGCTCAGAGAACCAGACTATTCAGGACCACATGCAATACCAAGGGTTGGAAATGCAAGGTCATAGTGGACAGTGGAAGCACCGACAATCTCATTTCGACCGAGATGGTGGAAAAGTTGGAGCTGGAGACGACTAATCATCCGAATCCATACAAAGTATCATGGCTGCAGAAGGGACACTAGGTGAGTGTCACTAAACAATGTTTAGTTGATTTTAAAATGGGTGAATATAGGGATAAAGTCCTTTGTGATGTCATTCCCATGGATGTTTGTCATGTATTATTGGGGAGACCATGGAAGTATGACCGAAATGTGGTTCATGATGGGAGGATGAACACATATACCTTGGAAAAGGATGGGAGAACCCATAAATTGCTTCCGATAAAGGATAAAGAAGTGAAACCGGAAGTAAGCAGTACCATAATTCTTATGAGTGGGAAGGAAATTCTCACAGAGATGGAGAAGAATGAAGATCCACAATTCTTTGTGGTCAGGAAACCGAGAATTGTCCTGACTAGCACAAGAGTGGATGACTTGCTAGAAGAGATTCAGGAACTACTGGGAGAGTTTGATGACATCATCGTGGACGAATTACCTCGTTCGTTGCCACCGATGCGAAGTGTGAGTCATCACATAGATCTCATACCTGGAGCTAGTTTTCCGAATAAAGCCGTGTACAGATTGATGTCGCAGGAGAATGAGGAAATCAAGAGTCAGGTTCAGGATTTGCTGGATAAAGGACTGGTCAGGGAGAGTCTAAGTCCGTGTGATGTTCCGACAGTACTAAGTCCGAAGAAGGATGGAGGCTGGAGAATGTGTACAGACTCCAGAGCGATAAACAAAATCACCATCAGGTACAGATTTCCACTGCCGAGAATGGATGATCTGATGGATTGCCTGAGTGGGGCAAACTATTTTTTGAATATTGATCTGAAGAGCGGATATCATCAGATTCGCATGAGAGAGGGTGATGAATGGAAAAGAACATTCAAGACAAATGAAGGTTTGTATGAATGGTTGGTCATGCCGTTTGGTTTGACAAACGCGCTGAGCACGTTCATGAGACTGATGAATGAAGTCCTGCGGGAATTCATCGGGAAATTTGTAGTCGTATATCTGGATGACATACTGATCTTCAGTAAGACCAAGGCTGAGAATTTGAAACATTTGGCCATTGTGATCAGAAGACTACAGCAGGAGAAGTTGTTGGTCAACATGAAAAAGTGTTCCTTCATGCAGACAGAGCTCATTTATTTGGGTTTTGTTATTTCGGCTAATGAATTAAAGATGGATCCTGAGAAGGTAGAAGTGATAAAGAATTGGCCATCTCCCATGAATGTTTTTGAGGTAAGGAGTTTCCATGGTTTGGCTAGTTTCTACAGAAAGTTCATCAGGAATTTCAGTGGAATTAGCGCATCAATGATGGACATAGTGAAGAAGCGGCATAAGTCTTTTCATTGGATAGCAGAGGCTGAGAAAAGCTTCAATATATTGAATCGAAATATCATAGAGCAACCAATTCTGGTATTGCCCGATTTTCATAAGACATTTCAGGTGAAATGTGATGCAAGCGGATATGTCGTAGGAGGGGTCTTGAGTCAGGATGACAGGCCAGTGGCATATTTCAGCGAGAAGCTGGATGAAGCAAAATTGAAATAATCCACATATGATAAAGAGTTTTATGACATCATACAGGCATTGAAAAAGTGGAGGCATTAATTTCTACCCAAGGAATTTGTATTGTATAGTGATAATCATGCATTGCAGTTTGTGAGTCAACAAGAGAAGTTAAATCAGAAGCATGCAAAATGGGTAGAGTACATGCAGAATTTCACATTTGTGATCAAACACATTTCAGGAACTGCTAACAAAGTGGTTGATGCTTTGAGCAGGAAATGTTTGTTGTTGCAGGAATTCAGAGTCAAGACGTTGGGGTTTGAAAATCTAAAAGACATGTATGCAGGTGATGCAGATTTTGCAGAAGCATACAAAGCAGCGAAGAATCTAGTTCTCAGGGACTGGAGTCCTTGGATAGATTACATGATCCAGGAGGGATTGTTGTTCAGAGGCAATCGACTGTGCATTCCAAATTTCTCCATGAGGGAGAATTTGGTGAAGGAAAAACACAGTGGTGGATTAGCGGGTCATTTTGGACATGAAAAAACGTTCGCGAAGTTGAGCGAATCGTATTTTTGGCCGAGCATGCAGGAAGATGTTAAAAGATTCATTGGCAGGTGAAGAATATGTCAACATTCAAAAGGTCGAAAGCAGAATGCAGGTTTTTATCAGCCATTGCCCATACCAGAGAGACCATGGGAGGCAATTAGTATGGATTTTGTGTTAGAGCTACCAAGGACGCAGAGAGGATTTAATTCCATCTTTATGGTGGTGGATAGGTTTTTGAAGATGGCACATTTCATTCCGTGTCAGAAGACCAGCGATGCGACCCACATCGCAAACCTATTTTTCAAAGAGATTGTTAGACTTCATGGATTGTCGAGGAGCATAGTCTCGGACAGGGATACAAAATTCATAGGTCATTTTTGGAGGACGCTATGGAAGAAGCTAGGAACTGACTTGGCGTTTAGTTCATCTTATCATTCGTAGACAGATGGACAAACCGAGGTGGTCAACAGAAGTCTTGGAGACTTGCTGAGAAGCTTGGTGACAGAGCACCATAGCAGTTGGGACCAGATATTACCACAGGCCAAGTTCGCGTACAACGATTCAGTGAATCGAAGTATAGGCCAAAGACCATTTCAGATTGTGTATGGAACACAACCGAGGGGAGTTTCTGAACTTAGGGAGTCATAATAGAGTGCGACTAGCAGCGCCAGCGCAGAAGAATTTGCTGAGGCAATGGAGGAACTTCACACGAAAGTGAAGCAGCGACTGCAGAAGTCAAATCAGGAGTATAAGCGCAGAGCAGATCAGTGGAAGATACAAATTCAGTTTGAAGTTGGTGAATTGGTTCTATCACACTTGAGAAAGGAAAGGTTCCCAAGGGGAACATATAATAAACTCAAAATGAAGAGAATTGGGCTGTGCAAAGTCCTGAAGAAATTCGGGGAGAATGCATATGAGATTGAGTTGCCGGATGGCATCGGGATATCTCCGATATTTAATGTTTTAGATTTATACCCATACAGGGTTGGAGAAGCAGACACTGGAACTGAGCAGCTAGTGATCCAGTGGCAGAAACAATTACCAGTTGCAGAGAAGCCGCAGAGGGAGTACATACTGGAAAAGCGACTGGGAAAGAAGACCAGGCGGAAGCAATATTTTGAGTACTTGGTGAAATGGAAGAATCACCCAGTAGAGGATACCAGCTGGGAGATAGAATAAGTTGTACAGAATCATGGACAGACCATGCAAGAGCTCATGGATAGGAGCCCATGAAAGTTTTCAAGCCGAGGAGTAAGATGCAGGAGCATCGCTCACTCATCAAGCGAGCCAGCGCGAGAGTAGACGACAGCTGGAAAACGCCTACAATTTTTGAAATTCTTTGGACGTTGTTGTGCCACTCTTTGATGAATTCATTCATAAAGAAGCGCACATGTATTGTAAAAGGGACCTTGAGCCTTTAAAGCTCTCGTCCTCAGTAGATAGGAAGGCATTCAATAGTTTTAATGTTGTTAGATAGGAAATTAATTGTAGATTTGATAGTTGTAGAGTCGAGAGGGAAAAATGGATATAGACACCCTCCTTTGTATCATTGTATTATTATAAAGCATTTAGAAGAGAAGAGCAAGCAGAGAACTTGTGGAGAACACCCATGTACAGATTGAATTAATAGAAGAAAACCTCTGATTCAATTTCATGGTTTGTGTTGTTTTCTTTGTGTTGATATTATGCTCATGAATGTTTGTTCTTTCTGTATGTATTTGCTTTGAATAGGCTGTGCATGTGATTTCAGAGGTTTACTGAAGTCTGAGATAGAAGAGAATGAGTTTCAATTGTTTCTTTGTTTGAGCCAGGAGATTCCTGCATAGAGTGCAGTCAAATTCATCCGCATATAGTGCGTTGATGAGGCTCAATAGTTAAACTCTCATTCTCGTTCACCCAGAAGTTGAAGTGGGTTGTTAGAGCATGCAAGAGAAGTGCAGGATGAATTTGAGGTCTTTGTAGCCAGTCTAAGCATTTCTCGATTTAATCGGAGCCATTGATCGTAAGAGGGACAGGTGGCACGAGATCCCCGAAGGTCGGGGTTCGGCATTCAGAGTTTTACAGTGAAAAGGAATTGCGACCGGTGAAATCGCGATCCCATGGTTCCCAATAGAGTGGAGAGAGAAGGTGACATGGCGAGGAGATAGCGCACGTGCCATCAGAGTTCGGGGTTCGAGGTTTTGTGGGGCGAGTGAATCGCGACATCACAGGTGTCGATTTCCTGATAGGGAAATCCCTGAAAAGAACAAAAACGTTGACCCTTTGACCGTCGTGGTTCGGGGTTTTGATTTTCACGAGAATCGTACCCGTGAGTTTCGCGATATCGCGAAACCTGATTTCTCGAGGAGGCCACCGGGAGATCAATAGAGTGTCCTGTGGGTGACAAAAGGTCCCGATACGGGATTTGAAGAGTGATACAGCTCTTCGGGCCTAAGTTGAAGAAGGTCCTGGTGAGAGTGATCATTCCCCAAGGAGTGGGGAAGGTTGCGCCACTTATGTAGGCGGTGAATCCATCCAGATGAGCCTCATCTTGTCTTAATTTTTCTTTGCAACATCTTACTTAAACTCACTATCTGAATTATCGACACCATCACCATATTTTTTTCATTACCAACCTTTCTCCAGTTCCGAGCCTACTCCTCTCTAGGATATCTAGTACCAAACCCTTACCCTCATAGCTGACCAAACCCTTGTGCCACAACCCGATTCTCATGCGTAATTCATAAATATGGTTGTGAGTAGACATGAACCGATCTTCCATATTTATAGGGAGACCGAGGAGTTCCAGCTATGTAGAGATAAGTATGCTAAAGCGGGATAGATGCATTTTTGGAGAAATTCACAGGCTGTCATGAGAAGGTATCTCAAGCATTTATTCAACGTTACGATGCAGAGATTGTGCACATAGGCAATCAACAACTAACAGTCAATGAATAAACCTTAAGGGAAGCCATGGGATTACCTAACAGAGGAGCCAAGTATTTTAAGGGAGTAGGAATCGACAAGAAAATGTGCCAATGATTTATGAAGAAAGACCATCAACACCCTGTTTGGAAAAAGGGGATTCCTAGGAACTATATCAAGGAAGAGTATCATCCAATGCTTGCTAGTCTTCAACGATTCCTCACTTGTGAGGAAAGGTATGCTATAACCTTCATATATCATCTTAGGCTTTTGTTACACATTGAAGGAGGTCCTGAAATTGATTTCTCATATTTTTTATGGATGAGTCTGAACAAGATGGTAAGAGGTGTCAAATCCCTATCCAAAATTGAGAAGACCAACATTTATCATCAAGGTCTTATTAAGATGTTAGTTGTACATGAAATTAGGAAGCAAGGGATTAGCTGCAAAGTCCTCATCACTCAACACCTTCCCACATAAAAAAAAATGTAGAGGGAGCCTAGCCTACTCGAGAGAAATATAAGGAACCTCAAGAGAAAAAAGGCAAGAAAGATAAGGTAACTCCATCATCCTCCAGAACAGTGAGCCAAAAACATAAAGTGAGTAAACAAGCAGGTCCCTCTTCAACAGTCGATAAGATTTTTGAAAGTCAAGAATTAAAAGGTAAATCCAAATTAGTGGAGGAGACCTCAACAATATCACTTGAGGAGAAGGGTCATAAGACAAAAAATGTGAGGAAAAAGAGGAATAGCTCAGGAAATAAAGATGAACGGTCTATAGAACAATTTTATGTAGCCATTCCACAAACACAAAATAAGAAAAGGAAGCTTGTGAGCACCTCTGATCCATTACCCCCTTGTAAAAGAACCACAAGGAGCATGGAAAAAAAAGGAAAAGCAGTTGTTAGTCCTCATACACATGAAGACCCAATAGATATTACCTCCCCTTTTGAGGACCTATCAGTCCAGGACGACATGCCTAGCTTGATTGAGGAACAAGTTACTATTACTTTATGTGGGATGAGGGAGGAAGTGGAAGAAAGAGAATACACCCTGCCATAAACAATGGGGTCAACAAGGACCTTAACAAAAGAGCAGATGAAGAAAAAGATTAGGGAGCTGCAAAAGCAAAACCAGGAACTCAAACAAGAAGTGAAGGAATACCAACTACTGGATAGGTATATCAAAAAGGAAAATGAGCATTTGAAGTCAACCAGCCAACAAATTCAATAGGACCATGAAGAGATCTCTAATAATCTCAATAAGGTACTAAGACTCTTACAATACGTTAGGGTGATAAAAAGGGAGCTGAAAGTAGAAGTCTCAACCATCAACATCCTTGATCCACGGGAGTAAAAAGAATGGAGTTGCAATGATTTTGGCATGGGGGAATGTTGAGCCTCTAAATTGACATCCCCACTACTATATTATACTCCTCATTTATACCTTTTTGGCCTATCTAAGCTTGGATAAATGACAAAGAACACTACCATTAGCCATTGATGAGGTCATAAGGTAAAGTATAATTGAATTCATACATTTTGTGGTTTATTGAGCTAGGAGACTAAATGTTTCATGTACTAATGTTTTAAATTACCACGTGTAACCTTTAACCTCTAGATGAGTCCAACATTTCTATGTCAGTTCAGCCATCCAATACTTATGCGCCATATTGTCACTGTCTGAATCTGGTACCAAGTACACCTTCCATTCAGATCCAGTACTAAACTAATCACTGTCACGATCCAGTAGCCACAGATTGTTCTAGTTCGGCACCAACCACTTGTGTACTATTCAGATATGGTACCATTTACCGAATCTCACCTGTCACAATCCGATACCAATACAGGAAGCAGAATATACCAAGTTTAGCTCCATGTCGTGACCAAGAAAATTGTTGGATGTTTGTTGAATCATCAAAACTATAGCAAGGCTATGTTAAGCTAGTTTTTTTTTTCTTCATCCTCGTATGCTTCGTGTCATGAGGATGAGTCTTTAAATATGTAACCAAATATGTAAATTTGGCAATTGACTAATATGCTAAAGATTTCACCTCCTTGTGTTTCATGACTAAGACTGTTTAAATAGTCATGGAAAGGATGGTGGAGGTAGTAGAGAATTAGCATAACACAACATATGAAGCAACATTACATATTGTAGACCATAATTTGACATGATGTTTAATAGAAGGACTTCATTTAACTCCATGTGTTGATTGTTTATGAATGAATGTGAGTTGAGTTGTTATCATAGTTTGATTCTATGTTTTGAAGTTTGAGTAAGAGTAATGTGTGGATTGAAAGCAAGTTTACTATAGACTCTAGTCGCTAAACTGTTGAAGCAGAAACGGCCCACCACCCAACAAAGGTTATCATCCTTATAGATTAGTGTTAGTAGTTGATTTCAATAGTATATATGTTAGACTAGATGAAGCTTTGATCATTTCAGATGATAGTAGTATAGTTCAATTTAGAGTTTCGATTATATGATTGTTTATTACTTACTCTGTTTTGCATATGCTCTCTCTGTTTTATGGATTTGATTTTGTTTCATGGATATGAATGTTGGCAGTAGTAGTCAGACATATTTGAAGGAGAACTAGTGAAGTTCACAACAACACAATGTGAAACAAAACATACTCAGTATATTGACTATTGAACTACCCATGCTATGTCTTGATGATTGTTGTGTGATGATTGATGTGTGATTTTCCTTTCATAAGTGTGATTGCATAGTTAACTTTCTGGGTCAGATAACAGAGTTGATCTATCAAATGAACTCCATATCATACTTGCATGTGACATAATGGAGTAGATAGCCTCTTTATGAAAGACAACCAAAGTCTGTTTCGGTTTTCTAGTTTTCTTTGTTTCCAGCATTCATAATTTAGAATAGTTCTATGCTCATGACATTAGGATTACCTTTCTTACTGGTGTCTTGTAACTCTGTTGATTACGAATCCTAGATTGATAATTAATGAGTGCATTATACTAATCATATAAGTAGCACAACACACTTTATGTCGTACAATACTTTGAAGGGGCTCATCTTAACCGATGTTTGGTAACCATTGTTGTATGCAAATTCCACCAAGTGTAGGTAGTCTTACCACTTTCTTGGTTTTGTCCTTATGTACATGTGTAACATATCTTCCATGATTTGGTTTGTATGTTTGGTCTTCCCATCCGTTTGTGGATGGTAACTTGTGTTGAAATTCAAGTTAGTATTTAACCCTGCAAACAATTATTTCCAAAAAGCAGATGTAAATTTTATGTCTCTATCCGAAATCACCATTTTAGGAATGCCATGCAGTCTAAAAATTTATTTCATGAATATTTTAGCGATGTTAATAGATTTAAAAGTAGACTTTACAGGAACAAAGTTTGTAGGCTTACTAAGCTTATAGATTACAACCATAATTGAATCATTCTATTTTTGAGTTCTAGAAAAACCTGTAATAAAGTACAGTGATATAGTCTCCCATTTTCATTCTGGCATAGGTAAGAGTTGCAACAGGCTGGCTAGATGCTAGTGTTCGACTTTCACCTGCTGAAAATATTAACACTTAGCTAAGTATTTTGTTGTTTCGCCCTTCATATTAGGCCAATAAAATAACTACCTTAATGTTGTTACTGTTTTCTGGTATCCCAGATTACCGAAATATGGTTTCTTGTGTACTTCGTCCAATATTGTAACTTTAATTCTATCGAATCTGGTATGTATATTCTATTTTTAAATCGTAATAGACCATTTATGTCCAAACTCAGATCTATTTTTTCTGAATTTTCTGTATTATTCCGTAATTATGCCACTGTTTTAGTGTAATTTTCATCGTTATTATCTGCAGCCTTTATCCTCTGCTCAAGATAGCTTTCTGCCCTACTAATGTTTATTTCAAACATCCCGTGAACTCTCCTACTTAAAGCATCAACCACCTTGTTTTCCTTACCATTGATGTGTCTTACCTCAAAGTAAAATTTTCTCAAGAAGGCCAACCACCTTGCTTGCCTTGCATTAAGATCTGGTTGACTAAACAAAAATTTCACACCACTGTTATCCATCAATAAAACAAAAAAATTGCCCATTATATAGTGCCACCACATCTTTAAGGCATGTATTACAACTACCAACTCTAATTCATGGGTGACATAGTTTAGTTTGTTCTCCTTTAATTTTCTGGATTCATAGCAAATAACGTGCCCTTCTTGAGTCAGGACACCACCCAGACCTTCTTTACTCGCATCTACACAAACTATGAAGTCTTTGTCTAGATCTGCTACCTTTAAGATGGGTGTGATTGTCAACAATTCCTTTGACTTACTAAAACTGTCCTGACATTTCTATGACCAGTTAAATTTGGTTCCCTTCTTTTGTAATGATGTGATAGGGTATGCAATCTTTGAAATCCCCTCTGTAAATTTTCGGTAATATCTGGTGATTCCCATGAATGATTGGATGTCTTCTATGTCCTTAGGGATCGACCATTCCATGATGGATCTTATTTTCTCAGGATCGACTACAATACCTTCTGCAGATATTACATGTCCTAGGTACTGTATTTTCTTCTGATAAAATCACACTTATTGAATTTAACGTACGGTTTGTGTTTTCTTAAAGTTTGCAGAATTATCTATAGGTGTTATTCGTGTTCTTATTTTGTTTTAGAATATATTAGGATATTGTCAATAAATACCAAAACAAACTTGTCCAAGTATTGACTGGAAATGTTGTTCATTAAACACATAAATGTGGTTGGCACGTTAGTGAGACCAAATGGTATGATAACAAATTTGTAATGTCCATATCTCATTCTGAATGTTGTTTTACTTATGTCCTCATCTTTTATCCTAGCCTGGTGATAACCAGATCTAAATTCCAATTTAGAAAAAATCTTTGCCCCACCTACTTGATCAAATAGATCATTTATCCTAGGTAAGGGGTACTTGTTTTTAATGACCATTTTGTTTAATTGTCTGTAATCAATGCATAAACTTAGAGTTTCGTCCTTATTTTTAACAAAAAGAACTGGTTCTCCCCATGGTGAAACACTCGGTCTGATATATTCTTTGTCGAATAATTCCTGTAGCTGAATTTTTAATTTTGTTAATTCCGATGAATTTTTAGATATAGGGGTTGAACCAGGTAGTAGGTCGATTCAAAAGTCTATCTCTCTCCTTGGGTGTAATTTATGTATCTCTTCAACAAACACATCTCTGAAATCATCCAAGATGACAAAATCCTCCAAGATGGGTTTATTTTCTTTTTCCAATAGATTTGTCACTTGGATGGCATAAATCTGACAACCCTTTCTTATGCATTTCTTAAATTGCATTGTTGAAATCTTTCTAACTGAGGTTGGTTTTTGTATACCTTGAATTGTCCTAACATTGACTTTTTTGTCTTTATATTTGAGTGAGTTTTTCATAAAAATCCAAAACTACTTTATGCCTTTCTAACCAATCCATTTCAATAATTATGTCATAAGAACCTAACTGTAGAATGTTCATATTTGTCTTATGACCCCAACTGAAATCACAATCAGAAATAAAATCAAATACTTTTCTTTTTGTTCCTGTTGCTAGTTGTACTAACCAAGATTTTGAATGTCTTGTTTTCTTAAGTTTATTTGAATCCACTACACTAGGAGCGATATAAATCAACGTAGCTCTTGGGTCATTTAAAATAGAAATACGAGTATTGTTAATTTTACCTTCAATTTCCATTATAGTGGACTCTTGATCAGCTTGTTGGCCATCCACGGCTGCATTGATCCTATGTAATCTTCTTCCCATATCTCCCACTGTAGAGGCTTCCTATAGGTTGTGAACCATAGTCCCAGCTGCTGAAGTCAAACGTAGACAGTTCCTCCTTAGGTGAGGTTCTCCACATTCCCAGCATTTTAACGGTTCGTGGGGGTTGTCCCCAAACTTATTTGTTCCCGGATTAACTGGTTTACCACCTGCTTGGGTGTTATGATTGTTGGAGTGAAACTCTTTCCTTGGAAAACTCTTTGATGCTTTCCAAAAAGTGGTCGGTTGATATCCTTTCTTTTTCTGATTCATTCGGTCTTGTTTCTTGTCTTTCCAAGCCTTGGGAAATTCTGACCACTATTTGTATTGGTCGTAACACATTGAGGCCTTCCTGAAAACTTCACTCAAGGACTTCGGATTATCGAATTCAATTATGTCCTTATAGGACTGTGGTAAACAACTTAGAAACCGTTGGATTTTCACTTTGTCCTCCCAAATATAAGGCGCAAATCTTAGTAATTCCAGGAATTTGTTTATTAGGTCATCCATAGCCATTTGTCCGAGTCATGGTTCATAACAATCTTTAGTTTTTATTTCATAGTAACTTTCAGATAAATATTGTTTCTTAAAGTACTTCTTAAAATCCAACCATTCCATTGTTTTTTCTTTAGGCCCTTGGCCAACTTCAGGTTGCCACCATATGGTAGCTTTTCCTTTCAGATTATAGATGGCCATTCTGACCTGCAAATTGTTGGAATAGTTGTATATCTGGAAATACTTCTTTATGTTTGATAACCATGCTTCAGCTTCCTCCCTTGTTCTGGATTCCCTGTCAAAGGTAGACGATTTGATTTTATTAAACTCTTGCTCTAGATAGTCCACTTGTTTCCTTTTTCTTCCTATTTTTGTTCGATCTTTTGTTGAAGGTGTACCTTCAAAAGAGATGTCCTCTTTTTCTTCTTCAGGACCAACATTATTGGAGGCCCTTTTACTGACCTCTTCTTCTTGATTATCATCCTTTGGGATCTTCTTTGTCACTATGCTTCGTAGAAGTACTTCATTTATTTCCTGTTGTTCCTGTTGTGCCTTTTTTAGTTTCTCATTGTCTGCTTTGAAAACTTGCAGCTCTACAATGATATTTCTCATAGTTTCCAGAACTTTGGTAGGTGAATTTGCGTCACTATTATACCTCTGATACTCAGGAGGCCTTTGTTCATGATTCTCCTCGAGTATGATTTCTTCTTCGTTCAGGGCTACCATGAATACAACATAAATAAAGTTTTTTTTGTTTGTAATAGTAATTGTTTTGTTAGTTTTGCATAAACAAGAAATTATGTTCTAATATTTTGTTTTGGGCCTGTTTAAGGTCCAAGTGTTATAACCTTTGCTCTGATACCATATGTAATGTACCCCAAATTACCCATAATTTTTTTTTTTGAGGAACATTAAATCTCCTTTAGCTTTAAAACAACTTATTTTGGAAGGTTTATAGTTAACGTAGGTGGTTAACTACTATCGTTATTAACTTCTACACATATATTAAGATCATCTCTCACATTTTTAAATATTGACCTTCAAAACACCTTCCATCTTACTAGTATCATAATACTATCCTATAAATATTTGATTCGTATTTAGGATCCTTAGTCCTATACTCATTTCTAAGCCCCGAACCCTATGCATAGCACACATGAATAGACCCTGGTCAACAATACGAATTAAACATACCTATGCAATTGATAAAGTTTAAGAACTAGAGGATCGAAACATGTAATTGTAAGTGAATGAAAATGAAGGCATGACATGATGGTGATCATGCATTATTTTGACTTTTCGAACCAAGGTCTTGTGATCGTTGGTTTGTAATTAACTCTCACTCATCCTTATCATAATTGTGCTAGTTGTAGTTTAACTCTTGCTCATCCTTAGCATAACTGACTCTTTCAGAAACAATACTCACTGAAACAAACTATGAGGCACGCCTTAACTGAAAGGTGAACTAGGTGTGATAATCTAGTATACAGTGCCTTAAACGAATCGTCCTCTCTCGCATTAATTAAATTTGAAGTCGGAAGGTTACCTGTCATTCGAAAGTTAAAGAGCCCATGTCCAGTCCATTAATGGAGACCCTGCAAGATGAAATCTCGATGCCACCACTAGTCTTTGTATCCAATGCATTTTTTCCACCTCTACTCCGTCACATGGCCAGATGGGGTATTTGTACTCCCACTATTACTTTGTGTGGTAAGGGTTACAGGCCTATTATGAGTCTTCTACCCGATGCTTCATAATTTTTTCTCTTCATTTTTCCTCGACGAGGGTGGTTGATGTTCTGAAGGTCCCCATTCGGTGAAAATTCAAAATCTATATGATTTCCTAGAAAGTTCACGATACCCTTATGCTATTTGGAACAAGTGGTGAAAGTCAGGAGGGTTTTGGTCATCTCTGTAGTTGTTGTTCCTTACGAATTTCTAGAAAATAACTTTCCCCTTCGTATTTTTTTATCTCTAAGTTATTACCTTCGGTCGTGGATGGATTTGTAATTTTCAGTGATAAGGGATGTGTCTTTAGTTTCTCATGAAGTAGCAATTTCACCCTCAGCCATTTATTCATGGAGGTTTTCTACACAGGCGGTCTTTGATTATTTCTTGCTATGTAAATCTGGGTATTTGTATTAGGAATAATCGTCGTATCTCTATTGTGTTCAAAATGGTGGTTAAACTTTGTAGCACCGAGTAATTATGTACTAGGGTGTATGTTCAAAGTTCTCTAACCAGACCTATACCCTTTTGTGGGGTTTCCATTGGGACTAGGCCTTGACTCTCGTTGTTATTCTTTGACTAGACTGCCCCTTACCATTCTCACTATAGAAGAGCCTTATTCTATCCTCCTCCCTTGTATTCTTATTCGATTTAGTGTTAATTATGTGATTATCGACCTCTTTTCTTACTATGTAGACCATGGATACTCGGTTTTTAAGTCTTGTAGTCGTGGCCACATTCCTGTAGCCGCGGTGAGAGAGTTTTCTTTATTAATGTACAATGTTTTTGGCTTCAACTCAACATTTTTCCGTTTACGCTAATCTTACCTGTACATGCATAGGTACCAAGTACAAGTTTTATACTATATAGTATTGTTATGAAGCTTGTGTGCTCTTGAATCCACTCTGGTTTAAAATTACTTTTCCTTATTTTCATACTATCATTTCGGGTTTTTCTTTTAAATAATTTTTTACTGATATCTAATGATGGGACCCCCGTGTTTGTTGTGAGGGTACCCATCATACCAACATTGGTCCCCTTCTCCCCTCTGGTCTGTGGATGACTCCTTCAATGGCATGGATAGGACGACAGATCCCAAATCGTAGCTAAGTTTCATCCATGTACTTATCTAAGATGATTCTTTTGTAATAATTTACCCTGATAATTATTTTACGTTTCGGCATTGAATTGTTATTCACTTTAATTTGTTATTAATTAACCTCGTTGGTTTTATTGCAAGTCTGTGCGCAATTCAAAGTCTCAGGATTTCGAGGGAAACTTCTGGTGCAAAAGGTGTTCTGGTTCCATATTACAACATCTTCTTGAAAATTTCCCATCCAGGTTTTGTCGAAAGGAACGATCTTATCCTAGAATATAGTGGTCGTGGAATTTCCACTAGACCCCATAATAGAGGGTTATTTATGTATTCAAAATATGTAAGACCCCTCCTAGCTAAGGACATCTACTCAGTCAACCGGTGAAATTTTTTTTTTTGTTAAAGTGTGTGCGCGTGTGCAGAAGAAACAACCCCATCGACTCTACGTCACACTCGAACCAACAAGACGCAAGTAAGACGAACAAAATCAAGTCAACCCGACATATCATAGAAACAACAAGAAGCAAACGCCCCCGAACAGGAGGTGGGAAACTAATGGCTGTAGGCAGAGACAGACACCAGGGGTTAGGCACAGTACCGTCACAGAATGAAGGAATCTGACAATAGAGTCGCAGTAGTGGAACTGTGCCTTTAAACAGCCTGAGACTACTGATACGGCTCAGAATGTGTCGCCAGAGTGGAACTGTGCCTTTAAACAACCCGCGCACCTTGATACCGCACTGGATTCCTTCAGCCGGATTACACCCAGACATACATACTAAGCTGCAAGAGGAGTCTATATCCCACCCGACACGGACAGACTACGCAATACAAACCTCCAAGTACTACAAGACCAGGGACAAACAAT
>JZKD02S1749815.1:0-30159 GCA_000966675.3 Picea glauca
TCGCCTACCGTAAACTTCCTTTCAGTCTAAAGAACGCAGGTGCTACGTTCCAACGTGCTATGTCTTACGCATTTCACGATATCAAGCATATTGTTCAACCGTATTTGGATGATTTGTCGGCTCACTCTTTACGACGAATCGATCACCCTATGCATCTCCGTGCGATTTTTATTCATTGTCGATTCTATCGCATTCGCTTGAATCCACACAAATGTGTTTTTTGCGTAGAATCTAGGAGACTCCTCGGTTTTATTGTTTCACGCCATGGGATCCAGGTAGATCCTATCAAGGTGGAGGCGATTCTTAATCTCCCTCCCCCTTCTTCTTTACGTCAGTTGCAAAGTTTGCAGGGGAAAGCGAACTTTCTTCGTCGATTCATCCCGAATTACGCTGAGATTACTCGGGGTTTCACACGTCTTCTCAAGAAAGGTTCTGCGTTTATCTGGGATAAAGCTGCTAATGATGCCTTTGAAGCATTGAAATTGTCCCTTACCAAAGCTCCTCTTCTTTTTCCTCCGGATTATAGTCGAGATTACTTTCTTTATTTAGTTGTGTCCGATTATACTATCGGCATGGTTCTTGTTCAGGAGGATGATAACCACGATGATCATGTTATATATTACCTAAGTCGAAGTTTAACTTCTACGGAAATTAAATATAAACATGTTGAAAAATTGGCTTTGGCTGCAGTTCAAGCAGTCCAACGTTTTCGTCATTACATTCTCGCCAGGAAAACTACGGTGATTTACCACTGTAAGCCCATGCAACATATATTGACTCGTCAATTGCTGGGGGGCAAGTACTCCAAGTGGATTGTTATTCTCCAGGAGTTCGATTTGGAATTTGATCGTGCCACATCGAAGAAGTCTCTAGNCCCTAGATTGTTGACTATGTAACCCTGTAACCCCCTGTATGCAAAGAAAACAACAAGTGGGAGAATGTTGGGTATGTGTTATATTCTTTGCACACAAAATAGTGTTTGTACTACACTGGGCATGTAAGGGGGTGTGAGGGGGGTGCAACACCCTCGAGAAAATTGTTTTTCCTTGGGAAATGTGTTACATTTTTGCCTCATTTTTTGTGTTGCCTCAATTTTCATGTCCATTGTTGGGTGGTTTTTCGGCACATGGTTTTTTCCGATTGCTTTATATTTCTGGTTAAGAAATTAGGGTTGTTGACTAATCCAAGTCATTTGGTTAGGGTTCTGGATGCCTCTAGATCCTATATGTATATTGTATTGTAAACAATGTATCACTATAAATGAATATATAATATGATGGTTTTTCCGGTTTGGGTTTCTAGGGGAAAAATCTCTGTGTAATGTTTGTATTTTCCATTGTATCTTTTATGTTCTTTTACTGAAAATTTGTTTGTAGTAAATATTGTACAAGGTTAAAATATACACTTGGGTGGGTCCAAATGTATGCCATGTTCATCCACAATGTATTTGAATTATTGAATTAATTTAATGTGAAATGGGAATTTCTCCAGATTGGCATCGAGCTTGTGTTGTCGCAGGGTGCTTAGAACCTATTAGATGTGATGTAGATGTTCTACCTAGGTCCAACTAAATATGAGGATGTATTCCAAATATATTACCATAAAATATTTTTTGAACATCTGCAAGATATCATGCATCATCCTCATTAAATTCGTTGGAGAATTAGTCAATCCAAAAGGCATGACCAACCATTCAAAAAGGCCTTCTTTAAATTTAAAGGTTTTTTTCCATACATTGGTTTATTCTATCCGAAAATGATGGTAGTTGGACTTCAGATCAATATAACTAAATAACTTGGCACCCTTAAGATAATCAGGAAGATCATAAATCCATGGGATTAGGTATCGGTTCCTGATAGTGATCTTGTTTGGGACAATATAATCAATACAGAGTCAACATGTCCCATCTTTCTTCTGTACTGAAATTATTAAGATCCCATAAGGAGAGGAGCTTGATCAAATGTGGCCCTTGTAAATGAACTCATGAATCTTACACTTTATTTCCTCATTCTCTAGAAGGGATCACCTATATATTGGACCATCGAGTAATTTTGCACCAAGTATCAATTCAATGGGATTTTTTAACTAACAATGTAGAGGCACCCTTGTAGCTGAGATTGCAGATCTCACCGATTTTGAGGGTTAAGTGGACCCAATAAAGGGTCCTCTAGGGTTTTTGTAATGGGATTTCAGCCCGTGGATCATTCTCTAGAAGGGATCACCTATATATTGGACCATCGAGTAATTTTGCACCAAGTATCAATTCAATGGGATTTTTTAACTAACAATGTAGAGGCACCCTTGTAGCTAAGATTGAAGATCTCACCGATTTTGAGGGTTAAGTGGACCCAATAAAGGGTCCTCTAGGGTTTTTGTAATGGGATTTCAGCCCATGGGTTCTCCCCATGTTTGGCCCTATTGTAATGGTTGTAAAAGTATAAATAAAGAAGAATGTATTGAAGAAAAGGGGGGAATAGATATCTAAGTGAAGGTAGTTTGAGATGCTTTGTGCAAAGGAATGTATATTTGTTAAGGCTTTGTGCTCGATAGAGAGTTGTCTTTGTCCCTTGATCGTGTTTTGGAAGGAGGATCTGGTACTCAGTGCAAAAATATCTTGTTTGGTGTGAAGCTTGACTCTGTGGCTTAGTTCACAGAAGTGAATGAATGTAATATTTGAGCACATAATAAAAGAGGCAAAGTGGTTGGTGGACATAGCCCCACACTGGGGTGAACCATGTATATCTAGTGTCTTATGGTTTTATTTGTGCAATTTTATCTCTATTGTGTTTTTCTTAGTGCTTATATTAGATGTGTAATGGATATGTATATGGTTATTTAATGCTTTTCTTATGTTAAAATGTTAGATCTGATTCACAATGCTAAGTGCTAAGTGTTTAAGGTGCATATTCTTTGTTGTTACTAGGCTATATCTATCCTTGGATATGTTTTGCAATGTTAATAAGGTTAATGAACTAATGTATGTCGCTTCCTAAGTGTTAACAAAATACTATGCGAAGTGTTATTATCACATATTTGTGTCCCAGCCTCGTTGCAGACACCTGCGTCCTATAACCCCCCTACTTCTACCTTGGGTGACACTTCTCCCCTACTTCTACCTCAGGTGACACTTCAGTTTCTTCGCAGGTGTTTCCAAAAGGGTCGATATTCAAGGTTTTATTGGTGTGTTTTTAAGCGTTGAACCCTAGGTCTTACCATATGCCAACAAATGGTTCTATTGTTGGGACTTGAAACTGTGATTATTGGGAACTGAAGTAAAGAAAAAGAGAAGATGTATGTGTAGATATATTGTTGAAGTGCACAATAATCTACTTGACTTGTGAATATTTGTACCAATAAAGTAATTTGATCTGAAGAAAAGAGGTAAGATCCTAAAAGAGGTAAAGTTGTGTGCTTTGGTAAGAGAAAGATAAGTGAAATTTTTTGTTTCGAAATCATTAATTTAAGTATGTTTAATAGGTTATGTCCTAATATGAAGGTTAGGGCGCAGTTGAAAGAAAGAGTTGATTTGAGTAAATTTAATGGAAATCAATAAAGATATGTTATTCCTATGCATAGAGAGAGTTTTTGGACTAATAAGTGGATACGGGAATCTAGAATTTGTTTTTTGTACATTGTAGGTCCAACACTATGATCCTAAGGGAAGTGCGTAGTACAGAAGAGGTTGGGGAACATTTAAAAGAAAAAAATGATTTACATTGTGTTATAATAGTAGAAGACTGATACATCTTGCTAAGAAATGTCCCGAGGTAGGACCTATTTATCTTTTTTGTAAGGTTATTGGTCATGAGGTTGAGGATTGTCCAAGAATTATTGCTAAAGTTGAATGTATGAACATAAGAAAAGAAAACTATGAACAAAGTCAAGAGACCAAGGGAATATTAGAAATTCATAAAGAGAAAAGGTCAGAGGAAGTTTAGACTACATTATTACAGTTGAAATAAACGATGGATGCTCACAAAGATGTCAGTTTACCAGAAATATTGAAATAAAAACAATGTGTAAGTGAAAGAATAGACGACTTCGACATAGATTGTGTCTTAGATTAAGAAACACAAGTGAATATTGTGACAAAAGAAACTTGGGGAATTTTGGGAAATCCTACTATGGTACCTTCATTGGGAAGGATAGGCTCATTTAAGGGAAATATGATAACCCTATGTGGAAGAGTTACTAATGTACCTATTATTGTTCAGGGAACATCGACTAAAGAATAATTTGAAGTTATAAAGTTTGTTGGGGACAACTTCCCTTTCCCACTATTGTTAGGTAATACTTGGATTAAAAAGGATCATATCAGAAGGAAATAAGAGGAAGAAGATACAGAAAAGAAAAATCAAGAACTAGGGGATTTCATATCTATAAAAATATATCGACTAATAGAAGCACGAGAGGATAAGTCGAAGCAATAGAGAAAAGTAACAATGCAGGAGACACAGACAGACAAAGAATTAGCTATCAAGGTCAACATAATGAAAGATGGATTGAAGGACCTGTCTATTCAAGAAAGAAGTATTCCCACTCAAGAAGTGTTAATAAAAAAGATATTAACATTAGACCCTTTTATGGCACCTCAACAGTGTGAAGCCACTGCGCTAGGAGAAAATAAGAATAAGAAGGGAAAGAGGATTCCATAAATAGTTAGATAAACTCAGATCATAGGGAAGAAGGAAAGGAAGGTCAATAAAAATAATGCTAAGTTGGAAAAGCTACAAGAAGTTACAGAAACCACATGGAAGACTTCACAGACTAGAACTTCGCAGGAGGCAGGTTCGCATGACTTGTACCTCGCTGGAACAACAGGTCCACGCAGAATGGGACTTCTCCCTGGAGAAGTTAGATGACCGTTGGAGGCACCCTGACCATTAGAATGATTCTCTAGAGTGGTTAGAAAACACATTTATGGGAAGATGGACCACTTTTGGACGTTGAGACTATGCCATAATAGACATATTTACATTGATGGAAGCATTTCCTGGCCGTTGGAAGATCTGTTATGATACCCCTCTTATTTAACTCATCAGTCACTATGTCGGGACCGTGTTTTGCTACCCATGATTAATGTAGCCAAGAAGAGAATTATTCATGTTCCGAGCTATGAAATCTAGAACTAGACCCTACCTATCCATTTTTCTACCTCGACCTCTCTGTTTAAAAGCTAGAATGCTAGGCAAACCTAGTGAGTTAGTGAAGTCTGTCGAGGAAGTCCTTAAGAAGATAATGGCTGATAGACCAATATCCAAATGTATTCAAGCATTTTCGACTAGGGGACTATAGGCTTCCCCTTCGACCAGACGTCGTTCTGACCATGTCAACCCCAAAACTGAACAATGAAGTAAGAACCACGATGATCTGGTTAATGCAAAGCAGATCCCGTCAATCCTACCTAAATACATTCCACCTTTGGTTGGTGTTGTTAACCATGACAACATCCCCCAAGATTTTTAGTACGGTGTGTTCACTGTGTACATTCTGAAAGGAATATGCGTAGTAGGGATTCAGTTAGGACAGATCCCGTTGCTGAAGAACAACGACTTCAACTTGGGAGACCATAAGAACTACGCCATGTTAGTGCCCCATCACTTTCTCTTGAATACAACTAGAAAGAAGTTGCACCTTGTCTCACAACCATGGATTAAGGGGTTGGCATAGTCCACCATGTTGAATGTGATGAAGATCCCAAATTTTGGCCGCAGCCAAGAGGTTAATGCTTGCGTTAAACTCCTCTTGTCATGCTATCATGGAAGATACTTGTGGCTCGACAGAAGGATTATTGTGGATTTGACGTTGATCCACTGTATCACAAGCTTAAGTGTGAAGGGTCCTGACCCTCAAAAATTTTATCCAGGGAAGGCCTCAGACCGTTTCCTAGTGCAACACATCAAGGAAGATTATGGAGAAGTAAATAAAGGAAAGAGAGGTTACAAGGTAGCCTCTATACAGAATGGTGCAGTGAGCCTTTCTTTCCAACTTTTAGCTGGAAAGATCATGAGGAAGAACTTCCCCACACAAGCCACCGGGTTCGTGGTGGACCTCATAGAAAAGTGTGTGGAGGGCATGCAGATGAACTGGGCAAACTACCTCATCAATGATCTAGAGAAGGATTGTTGTGAAGCCCAGGACTTGGGATATGAATTCCATTATAGTTGGTTGATCATTTTGATCGCAATTGTCGCTTGAAAAATGCCCGAAGGAGCCACTTTTCTAGAGATCAAACCTTTAGAGACGTTGGCCACATGGTTTTCAACCCTTTTGTATACCAATGATGTGATGAAGCAGTGGCCATGCAATGTCATGTTTCATGTGTTGAAGTTCTCCATCAAATCATTTCTTCACATGACACCGCGCACCTTGCACTAGTATGGACCAATAGCAAAGTTTCATGATGATCCTCATTTCATCTACATCACCATGCATAGAGATGAGAAAGAGGAATAAGTACAATGATACTACAAAATGATAGATGATGATATGGAGCAGATCAAAAAGGAAGGGTCGGAGGAATTTTTTGTACGTGTCACTAATGTAGAATTATCTGACATTGAAACCATAGGAATCCCCATAGTCACATGAGTTGAGCATGTCAGGCAGTCTAGTGGGACGAAAAAGAAGAAAAAGAATGAGGAAGTCTAGGATATAGAGAGCGATGAGGAGGATAACGCTTTTAAAGATAACCGGTCAGGGTATTAGATCAATGGTCTGCATGAATTCTCTACTTTAGCCTTTGACACTTTTGTTGGTAGAATAAGTTGGACATTCTTGGAGGATATAATCTTGGAGATGACATGGCATGCTAATTTCACCTATGGTGACATGGACCCATGGTATGTGTACCACGTGTCACCCAAAAATGGAAATGTTAGGGTCTAAAATGCACCAAAATCATGTGACATGTGTCCCCATATGGAACCCCTATCACATGGCATAAGACACATCATCAACCAAACAGACACTCCACATTCCTCTGCTCTAGATCTAACGACTTGCATGATTTCATGACTTCGACTTTTCACTTCAAGGATTTGGCACTTCATCAATTTGACACTTCATGGATTTCGCACTTCACAGCTTCAACTCTTCATGGCTTTTCCTAGTCTCCAGTAATCGCTGAAGTCGTGAAATTTTGGATTCCTGAAACTTTTTATCTCTTACTTGGCCTCAATCAATGACTGACGATCTATCAATTCAATATGATGGATCTGTTTATACCCAAAATTTCTCAATTATATCTGACAACTCTTTCTTATCAATCTCTCGATATAATGAACACAATTCCATGATCCTTTACAAATGATCTTTGTCTGCATTATTCTTTAGCTTTTGCGCAATTTCTACAATGCTCTTTCTCCTGAGCTTTTCTTTCTTAAAGACATATTATTTATTAATGATAATACCATTTCCAATAGTTTTTTCCCATAGCAGTATGGTGTTTCAACCTGAAGCTCTGATACCAATCTGTAACATACCTAGCCACTCCCCCCGAGCTGGGCACACTACCTCAAAAAATCTATTTGAAACTAACTTTGAATTCTAATACCATTTAAATGATGAAATAAGAATGAAAGAAACATGATAACAACACATGCAATAATAAATATTCATTCTAGAGTATAAATAATGTGTAAACATGCCATGCATAGCAATAACTAGGAATCAAGCACATCAAATATACACATCTAATATGTATTAATTAATGCACAATGGAAATAAATATACAATAGAGGAACACATGACATAGAGCACTTATCTTAATTAAAATAGTTCACCAACTGGATGCAGACCAAGGAAGTTCCACCCAACCGTAGGAATTATTGTTCCAAGTCTCAAAAACAATGTCACCCTCGATCCAGGGCTATGAATCCACAAGGATGGTTCGAGGGTGTCACTCAACTTCCCCAAACCATTCAACACTCAAGCTCTCACAGGTTCCTTAACACACAACAATCCAAATTACACCATCTCTCTTCTCTCCAACCTGCACAACCCAAGATAATGGAACCCCTTATCCACAACACTTTCCCTTAGGTTGTCCACTATTAGAAAAACAAGATGGTGGAGAAATAAAATAAAACAAATGTGGAAATAAAACACAGAAGATACACAATAAAATAGTGACATAGATATACATGGTTCACCAAGTGTGGGCTACGTCCACCAAAGAAATTGTTAGGCCCTTCCTTTATTATTATCCAGCAAATGAAGGGATACAACCTACAGAAAACCCGATGTAACTTCCTCTTGTTTTCCTCATGGTCTCCTCACTCAGAATACAATACTCGCAATCATACATAGCCACAATACATTTCCCTCATAAAAGAGGGTTTCCTTCTAGGGAAAAAATACCTAACATAACTCCTACCGTCAGATTTGTGACCTTATAATGAACGGTCCAGATTTACTATGAAATTACAATATAAATTTACAAGGAAATTTTTCCTTTGGGGGCCCGCTTGCCCCTGAACCCCGTAAGGTCAGTAACCTCCCCCTGCACTGCCCCGTGTGGAGGAGTGTGCATTATTCTGGGGTGTAAATTCTTCATGGGGTATTAAAACGACTGAAAACAAGTACCTCTGAATTAGAAACACAACTAGGCTCCACAACCAACAATCCCCCACTTGGATACCAATCTCAACAAATCCATTGTTTTTGTATATATTGGACTATGATCCTTCTTGGACCTGGAAAATTTCTCATCTTCATATTCATGCTTGAAGACAAACTGAAACTGAGAAGGAACTTAGTTTCTCCCTAGTTACTCCCTTTGTTAACATGTCTGTAGGATTTTGGATAATGTGTATCTTTTCCAACTTCAAATGTCCATCTTCCAAGACAGATCATATGAAATGGTACTTGAGTTGTATATGATTATTCTTCTAATGGAAGGTTGAGTTATTTTCAATATGAATGGTACTCTCACTGTCATAGTACAACATGCTATTCTCTTGCTTCTTTCCCAATTCCTCCATAAACCTTTGTAACCAAATCATTTCTTTACTAGCCTCTGTAGTAGTAACATACTCTGTTTTTGTTGTTGAAATTGCAACAACCTTTTGTAGTTTTGAAATCCAACTTATTGTTGTTCCACCTACAATAAAAACATGCCCTGTGGTGCTCCTCCTGCTATATTTATCACCTTCCATATATGAATCAACATATCCTTTTAGAACGGTTTCTAAACCTTCAAAACATAATGCATGAGTAGAAGTACCTCTCAAATACCTGAGAATCCACTTTACTACCTCCCAATGTTCTTTACTTGGATTGTTCATATACCTACTCACAACTCCCACTGCATGTGCAATATAAAGTCTTGTGCAAACCATTGCATACATCAAGTTGCCAACTGCTGATGAATAAGGGACCCTGGACATGTATCTTATCTCCTCTTGTGTCTTGGCACACATTTCCTTAGTTAATTTAAAATGGTTGGCCAAAGGTGTACTAATTGGTTTTTCATTTTTCAATCTAAACCTCTGCAACACCTTCTCTATGTACTCACCCTGAGACAATGTCAATTAGTGATTTTTCCTGTCTCTTGTTATTCTCATACCAAGGATTTTATTTGCAGCACCCAAATCCTTCATCGAAAATGAATTAGACAATTTCTTCTCGAGCACATTTATATCTCGCATATTAGACCCTGCAACAATCATGCCATCTACATACAATAGAAAAATAATATATCTTTCGTTTTCTAGCCTTTTAAAATAAACACAGTGATCATAATGACATCTACTATAACCTCATTTTATCATAAACCTGTCAAAATTCAAATACCATTTCCTTGAATCTTTCTTTAGGCCATACAAGCTCTTCTTCAACCTCCATACCAAATTCTCTTTCTCTTTCACCTCATACCCTTGTGGTTGTTGCATATAAATTCCTTCCTCCAAATCCCCATGGAGAAAAGTTGTTTTTACATCTAACTAATCAAGATGCAAATATTCTACTACCACAAGACTTAAAATGGTTTTAATTGAAGTCATTTTAACAATAGGAGAAAATATTTCATCAAAATATATACCTTTCTTTTGTGCAAACCTCTTTACAACAATTCTATCCTTATACAACTTTTTTCCTCCATCTTCTTCCTTCAACTTGTAAAACCATTTATTTTGCAATGCTCTTTTTCCTACAGGAAATTGAACCAAATCCCAAGTCTGGTTATTTACTAGGGAATCCATTCCTCTTTCAGTCCTTTCTCCCACTTCTTTTTGGTGTCTACCTGCATTGCCTCTTCATAACATTTTGGTTCACCAGAATCAATCAACAATAAATAATACAATGAAGGAGAGTATCATTCAGGGGGTNTCAGTGCAAAAATATCTTGTTTGGTGTGAAGCTTGACTCTGTGGCTTAGTTCACAGAAGTGAATGAATGTAATATTTGAGCACATAATAAAAGAGGCAAAGTGGTTGGTGGACATAGCCCCACACTGGGGTGAACCATGTATATCTAGTGTCTTATGGTTTTATTTGTGCAATTTTATCTCTATTGTGTTTTTCTTAGTGCTTATATTAGATGTGTAATGGATATGTATATGGTTATTTAATGCTTTTCTTATGTTAAAATGTTAGATCTGATTCACAATGCTAAGTGCTAAGTGTTTAAGGTGCATATTCTTTGTTGTTACTAGGCTATATCTATCCTTGGATATGTTTTGCAATGTTAATAAGGTTAATGAACTAATGTATGTCGCTTCCTAAGTGTTAACAAAATACTATGCGAAGTGTTATTATCACATATTTGTGTCCCAGCCTCGTTGCAGACACCTGCGTCCTATAACCCCCCTACTTCTACCTTGGGTGACACTTCTCCCCTACTTCTACCTCAGGTGACACTTCAGTTTCTTCGCAGGTGTTTCCAAAAGGGTCGATATTCAAGGTTTTATTGGTGTGTTTTTAAGCGTTGAACCCTAGGTCTTACCATATGCCAACAAATGGTTCTATTGTTGGGACTTGAAACTGTGATTATTGGGAACTGAAGTAAAGAAAAAGAGAAGATGTATGTGTAGATATATTGTTGAAGTGCACAATAATCTACTTGACTTGTGAATATTTGTACCAATAAAGTAATTTGATCTGAAGAAAAGAGGTAAGATCCTAAAAGAGGTAAAGTTGTGTGCTTTGGTAAGAGAAAGATAAGTGAAATTTTTTGTTTCGAAATCATTAATTTAAGTATGTTTAATAGGTTATGTCCTAATATGAAGGTTAGGGCGCAGTTGAAAGAAAGAGTTGATTTGAGTAAATTTAATGGAAATCAATAAAGATATGTTATTCCTATGCATAGAGAGAGTTTTTGGACTAATAAGTGGATACGGGAATCTAGAATTTGTTTTTTGTACATTGTAGGTCCAACACTATGATCCTAAGGGAAGTGCGTAGTACAGAAGAGGTTGGGGAACATTTAAAAGAAAAAAATGATTTACATTGTGTTATAATAGTAGAAGACTGATACATCTTGCTAAGAAATGTCCCGAGGTAGGACCTATTTATCTTTTTTGTAAGGTTATTGGTCATGAGGTTGAGGATTGTCCAAGAATTATTGCTAAAGTTGAATGTATGAACATAAGAAAAGAAAACTATGAACAAAGTCAAGAGACCAAGGGAATATTAGAAATTCATAAAGAGAAAAGGTCAGAGGAAGTTTAGACTACATTATTACAGTTGAAATAAACGATGGATGCTCACAAAGATGTCAGTTTACCAGAAATATTGAAATAAAAACAATGTGTAAGTGAAAGAATAGACGACTTCGACATAGATTGTGTCTTAGATTAAGAAACACAAGTGAATATTGTGACAAAAGAAACTTGGGGAATTTTGGGAAATCCTACTATGGTACCTTCATTGGGAAGGATAGGCTCATTTAAGGGAAATATGATAACCCTATGTGGAAGAGTTACTAATGTACCTATTATTGTTCAGGGAACATCGACTAAAGAATAATTTGAAGTTATAAAGTTTGTTGGGGACAACTTCCCTTTCCCACTATTGTTAGGTAATACTTGGATTAAAAAGGATCATATCAGAAGGAAATAAGAGGAAGAAGATACAGAAAAGAAAAATCAAGAACTAGGGGATTTCATATCTATAAAAATATATCGACTAATAGAAGCACGAGAGGATAAGTCGAAGCAATAGAGAAAAGTAACAATGCAGGAGACACAGACAGACAAAGAATTAGCTATCAAGGTCAACATAATGAAAGATGGATTGAAGGACCTGTCTATTCAAGAAAGAAGTATTCCCACTCAAGAAGTGTTAATAAAAAAGATATTAACATTAGACCCTTTTATGGCACCTCAACAGTGTGAAGCCACTGCGCTAGGAGAAAATAAGAATAAGAAGGGAAAGAGGATTCCATAAATAGTTAGATAAACTCAGATCATAGGGAAGAAGGAAAGGAAGGTCAATAAAAATAATGCTAAGTTGGAAAAGCTACAAGAAGTTACAGAAACCACATGGAAGACTTCACAGACTAGAACTTCGTAGGAGGCGGGTTCGCATGACTTGTACCTCGCTGGAACAACAGGTCCACACAGAATGGGACTTCTCCCTGGAGAAGTTATATGACCGTTGGAGGCACCCTGACCATTAGAATGATTCTCTGGAGTGGTTAGAAAACACATTTATGGGCAGATGGACCACTTTTGGATGTTGAGACTATGCCATAATGGACATATTTACATTGATGGAAGCATTTCCTGGCCGTTGGAAGATTTGTTATGATACCCCTCTTATTTAACAAATCAGTCACTATGTCGGGACCACGTTTTGCTACCCATGATTAATGTAGCCAAGAAGAGAATTATTCATGTTCCAAGCTATGAAATCTAGAACTAGACCCTGCCTATCCATTTTTCTACCTCGGCCTCTCTGTTTAAAAGCTAGAATGCTAGGCAAACCTAGTGAGTTAGTGAAGTCTGTCGAGGAAGTCCTTAAGAAGCTAATGGCTGATAGACCAATATCCAAATGTATTCAAGCATTTTTTACTAGGGGACTATAGGCTTCCCCTTTGACTAGACGTCTTTCTGACCATGTCAACCCCAAAACTGAACAATGAAGTAAGCACCACGATGATCTGGTTAATGCAAAGCAGATCCCGTCAATCCTACCTAAATACATTCCACCTTTGGTTGGTGTTGTTAACCATGACAACATCCCCCAAGATTTTTAGTACGGTGTGTTCACTGTGTACATTCTGAAAGGAATATGCGTAGTAGGGATTCAGTTAGGACAGATCCCGTTGCTGAAGAACAACGACTTCAACTTGGGAGACCATAAGAACTACGCCATGTTAGTGCCCCATCACTTTCTCTTGAATACAACTAGAAAGAAGTTGCACCTTGTCTCACAACCATGGATTAAGGGGTTGGCATAGTCCACCATGTTGAATGTGATGAAGATCCCAAATTTTGGCCGCAGCCAAGAGGTTAATGCTTGCGTTAAACTCCTCTTGTCATGCTATCATGGAAGATACTTGTGGCTCGACAGAAGGATTATTGTGGATTTGACGTTGATCCACTGTATCACAAGCTTAAGTGTGAAGGGTCCTGACCCTCAAAAATTTTATCCAGGGAAGGCCTCAGACCGTTTCCTAGTGCAACACATCAAGGAAGATTATGGAGAAGTAAATAAAGGAAAGAGAGGTTACAAGGTAGCCTCTATACAGAATGGTGCAGTGAGCCTTTCTTTCCAACTTTTAGCTGGAAAGATCATGAGGAAGAACTTCCCCACACAAGCCACCGGGTTCGTGGTGGACCTCATAGAAAAGTGTGTGGAGGGCATGCAGATGAACTGGGCAAACTACCTCATCAATGATCTAGAGAAGGATTGTTGTGAAGCCCAGGACTTGGGATATGAATTCCATTATAGTTGGTTGATCATTTTGATCGCAATTGTCGCTTGAAAAATGCCCGAAGGAGCCACTTTTCTAGAGATCAAACCTTTAGAGACGTTGGCCACATGGTTTTCAACCCTTTTGTATACCAATGATGTGATGAAGCAGTGGCCATGCAATGTCATGTTTCATGTGTTGAAGTTCTCCATCAAATCATTTCTTCACATGACACCGCGCACCTTGCACTAGTATGGACCAATAGCAAAGTTTCATGATGATCCTCATTTCATCTACATCACCATGCATAGAGATGAGAAAGAGGAATAAGTACAATGATACTACAAAATGATAGATGATGATATGGAGCAGATCAAAAAGGAAGGGTCGGAGGAATTTTTTGTACGTGTCACTAATGTAGAATTATCTGACATTGAAACCATAGGAATCCCCATAGTCACATGAGTTGAGCATGTCAGGCAGTCTAGTGGGACGAAAAAGAAGAAAAAGAATGAGGAAGTCTAGGATATAGAGAGCGATGAGGAGGATAACGCTTTTAAAGATAACCGGTCAGGGTATTAGATCAATGGTCTGCATGAATTCTCTACTTTAGCCTTTGACACTTTTGTTGGTAGAATAAGTTGGACATTCTTGGAGGATATAATCTTGGAGATGACATGGCATGCTAATTTCACCTATGGTGACATGGACCCATGGTATGTGTACCACGTGTCACCCAAAAATGGAAATGTTAGGGTCTAAAATGCACCAAAATCATGTGACATGTGTCCCCATATGGAACCCCTATCACATGGCATAAGACACATCATCAACCAAACAGACACTCCACATTCCTCTGCTCTAGATCTAACGACTTGCATGATTTCATGACTTCGACTTTTCACTTCAAGGATTTGGCACTTCATCAATTTGACACTTCATGGATTTCGCACTTCACAGCTTCAACTCTTCATGGCTTTTCCTAGTCTCCAGTAATCGCTGAAGTCGTGAAATTTTGGATTCCTGAAACTTTTTATCTCTTACTTGGCCTCAATCAATGACTGACGATCTATCAATTCAATATGATGGATCTGTTTATACCCAAAATTTCTCAATTATATCTGACAACTCTTTCTTATCAATCTCTCGATATAATGAACACAATTCCATGATCCTTTACAAATGATCTTTGTCTGCATTATTCTTTAGCTTTTGCGCAATTTCTACAATGCTCTTTCTCCTGAGCTTTTCTTTCTTAAAGACATATTATTTATTAATGATAATACCATTTCCAATAGTTTTTTCCCATAGCAGTATGGTGTTTCAACCTGAAGCTCTGATACCAATCTGTAACATACCTAGCCACTCCCCCCGAGCTGGGCACACTACCTCAAAAAATCTATTTGAAACTAACTTTGAATTCTAATACCATTTAAATGATGAAATAAGAATGAAAGAAACATGATAACAACACATGCAATAATAAATATTCATTCTAGAGTATAAATAATGTGTAAACATGCCATGCATAGCAATAACTAGGAATCAAGCACATCAAATATACACATCTAATATGTATTAATTAATGCACAATGGAAATAAATATACAATAGAGGAACACATGACATAGAGCACTTATCTTAATTAAAATAGTTCACCAACTGGATGCAGACCAAGGAAGTTCCACCCAACCGTAGGAATTATTGTTCCAAGTCTCAAAAACAATGTCACCCTCGATCCAGGGCTATGAATCCACAAGGATGGTTCGAGGGTGTCACTCAACTTCCCCAAACCATTCAACACTCAAGCTCTCACAGGTTCCTTAACACACAACAATCCAAATTACACCATCTCTCTTCTCTCCAACCTGCACAACCCAAGATAATGGAACCCCTTATCCACAACACTTTCCCTTAGGTTGTCCACTATTAGAAAAACAAGATGGTGGAGAAATAAAATAAAACAAATGTGGAAATAAAACACAGAAGATACACAATAAAATAGTGACATAGATATACATGGTTCACCAAGTGTGGGCTACGTCCACCAAAGAAATTGTTAGGCCCTTCCTTTATTATTATCCAGCAAATGAAGGGATACAACCTACAGAAAACCCGATGTAACTTCCTCTTGTTTTCCTCATGGTCTCCTCACTCAGAATACAATACTCGCAATCATACATAGCCACAATACATTTCCCTCATAAAAGAGGGTTTCCTTCTAGGGAAAAAATACCTAACATAACTCCTACCGTCAGATTTGTGACCTTATAATGAACGGTCCAGATTTACTATGAAATTACAATATAAATTTACAAGGAAATTTTTCCTTTGGGGGCCCGCTTGCCCCTGAACCCCGTAAGGTCAGTAACCTCCCCCTGCACTGCCCCGTGTGGAGGAGTGTGCATTATTCTGGGGTGTAAATTCTTCATGGGGTATTAAAACGACTGAAAACAAGTACCTCTGAATTAGAAACACAACTAGGCTCCACAACCAACAATCCCCCACTTGGATACCAATCTCAACAAATCCATTGTTTTTGTATATATTGGACTATGATCCTTCTTGGACCTGGAAAATTTCTCATCTTCATATTCATGCTTGAAGACAAACTGAAACTGAGAAGGAACTTAGTTTCTCCCTAGTTACTCCCTTTGTTAACATGTCTGTAGGATTTTGGATAATGTGTATCTTTTCCAACTTCAAATGTCCATCTTCCAAGACAGATCATATGAAATGGTACTTGAGTTGTATATGATTATTCTTCTAATGGAAGGTTGAGTTATTTTCAATATGAATGGTACTCTCACTGTCATAGTACAACATGCTATTCTCTTGCTTCTTTCCCAATTCCTCCATAAACCTTTGTAACCAAATCATTTCTTTACTAGCCTCTGTAGTAGTAACATACTCTGTTTTTGTTGTTGAAATTGCAACAACCTTTTGTAGTTTTGAAATCCAACTTATTGTTGTTCCACCTACAATAAAAACATGCCCTGTGGTGCTCCTCCTGCTATATTTATCACCTTCCATATATGAATCAACATATCCTTTTAGAACGGTTTCTAAACCTTCAAAACATAATGCATGAGTAGAAGTACCTCTCAAATACCTGAGAATCCACTTTACTACCTCCCAATGTTCTTTACTTGGATTGTTCATATACCTACTCACAACTCCCACTGCATGTGCAATATAAAGTCTTGTGCAAACCATTGCATACATCAAGTTGCCAACTGCTGATGAATAAGGGACCCTGGACATGTATCTTATCTCCTCTTGTGTCTTGGCACACATTTCCTTAGTTAATTTAAAATGGTTGGCCAAAGGTGTACTAATTGGTTTTTCATTTTTCAATCTAAACCTCTGCAACACCTTCTCTATGTACTCACCCTGAGACAATGTCAATTAGTGATTTTTCCTGTCTCTTGTTATTCTCATACCAAGGATTTTATTTGCAGCACCCAAATCCTTCATCGAAAATGAATTAGACAATTTCTTCTCGAGCACATTTATATCTCGCATATTAGACCCTGCAACAATCATGCCATCTACATACAATAGAAAAATAATATATCTTTCGTTTTCTAGCCTTTTAAAATAAACACAGTGATCATAATGACATCTACTATAACCTCATTTTATCATAAACCTGTCAAAATTCAAATACCATTTCCTTGAATCTTTCTTTAGGCCATACAAGCTCTTCTTCAACCTCCATACCAAATTCTCTTTCTCTTTCACCTCATACCCTTGTGGTTGTTGCATATAAATTCCTTCCTCCAAATCCCCATGGAGAAAAGTTGTTTTTACATCTAACTAATCAAGATGCAAATATTCTACTACCACAAGACTTAAAATGGTTTTAATTGAAGTCATTTTAACAATAGGAGAAAATATTTCATCAAAATATATACCTTTCTTTTGTGCAAACCTCTTTACAACAATTCTATCCTTATACAACTTTTTTCCTCCATCTTCTTCCTTCAACTTGTAAAACCATTTATTTTGCAATGCTCTTTTTCCTACAGGAAATTGAACCAAATCCCAAGTCTGGTTATTTACTAGGGAATCCATTCCTCTTTCAGTCCTTTCTCCCACTTCTTTTTGGTGTCTACCTGCATTGCCTCTTCATAACATTTTGGTTCACCAGAATCAATCAACAATAAATAATACAATGAAGGAGAGTATCATTCAGGGGGTCTACCTAACCTGGTAGATATTCTAAAAACACTTACAGGAGTTTGAGGTACTTGATTCTCATGTTTTTATACATTTTGATTTTCTAGTTCCTTTGGAATTTATTTTTCAGTGATCTCATCAAGCACTATGTATTATGGTTTTTCTTTTCCTCGTATGTTTCCCTGCAACTGATCTTTGTACATGAACTTCTCATTGAATATGACATCTCTACTCCTAATTATTTTTTTATTTTTAGAATCCCATAAGCTATAACCAAAATCATTAACATCGTATCCAATAAAGGTTCACTTCTTGGATTTTTCCTCAATATTTGCTCTATTTTCTTTATCAATATGGAAAAATGATTCACAACCAAAAGTATTCCAAAAGAATAGTTTACCTTTTTGCATGTCCATGCCTCCTCTGTAATTATGCCATCCAAAGAGCTTGAAGGTCCTATGTTTATTAAGTAAACAACGATATCTACAACATTTTCCCAGAACTGTAATGGAAAAACAACATGCAATCTCATACTCCTTGCATGCTCCATGATTGTCCTATTCATCCTTTTTGACACACCATTTTCTTGTGGTGTTTCTAGAACTGTCTTCTCTCTACAAATCCCATGGTATGAACAATAATAATCAAACTCCTTTCTACAATATTTACCTCCATTATCTAATCTGAGACACTTCAACCTTTTTCCTGTCTCATTCTCAATCAAAGCTTTCCATTTATTAAAAGTATCAAAAACATCATATTTTTGTTAAATGCAATAAACCCAAGTTTCTCTAGTTGCATCATCAATAAAAATAACATAATAACGAGAGACAAAAAGATATGATACCTGAGTTGGTCCCCATACATCTGTATGCATAATCTCTAACCTTTCACTCTTCTTTTATTTTCCGACTCTGAGAAATCTGACTCTCTTTTGTTTTCCATAAATACAATGCTCACATAAATCCAGATCAATTTGTTTAAGATATGGTAACAAATTTATTTTTTGAAGTATATACATCCCCTTCTCACTCATGTGTCCAATACTATGATGCCACAATGTTGTATCCACTCCTAGAGAATATAAAGAGATAGAAGAGTCAATATTAATAGTACATAAATACAATGTACCTACCTTCTCTCATTTTTCTATCACCAATGATCCTTTTGTGACCTTCCACCTCTTATCTGTAAATATGGATATACAACCTTCACTTTCCAACTTCNTGGCATGAAATGAAGCCCCTAAATCTACTACCCAAGACTCAAAAATATTATCTACAGAAAGAATCAAAGAATCTTGTAACACATCACCTATTACATTTGCTTCCTGATTTTTCTCATGTTGTCCATATATTTGTTTATTTGGAGCTCTCTATTATTTCTTTCGATTCCCTTTCTTCCCACAATTACATCACTCTATCTTTCCAAATCTAGATTTGGATCTGTCCTTCCTAGAATTCCCATAATTTCCTGATCACTTTCCTCTATCATTTTGTCTTCCTCTATTCTCCATGTTCAATGCATTACCTGATGTCTCACCTGTTCTTTTCCATCACATTTCCTCACTAGGGATAACACCAACAACATAATCAAATTTTAAAGTGTTTGAACCAGAGATAAAGTTACTTACATCCATGACCAGGTCATTCCATCTTTCTGGAAATAAGAACAATATTAGAAGAGCCCTAACCTAATCATCAAAGTCCATTTTTACAAAACTTAGTTGATTAGTAACCGTATTAAATTCATTTAAATGATATGTAACAAACTCACCTTCTAACATCTTCATATTAAATAATATCTTCATTAGAAATACCTTAGTGGATGCCGATGGTTTTTCATACAGTTTATCCAATGCATCCATAATCTCCTTCGTTGTCTTCTCTTTCGAAATATTGAAATCCACCAACACTACCTGGCTCAGTTGTATTGTTCCTATTTCCTTTCTATCAAAAACCTCCCATTCTTTGTCCTTCATGGTCGTCGACTTCTTTGATATTCCACCCGATGGTGGGAATATATCCTTCTGATATAAATAATCTTCCATATACATCTTCCATAACTGGTATTTTTGGCCATTAAATTTCTTGAACCTAAAATTTCCATCTTTTTCCATTACTCCCACTCGAATCAGGAACCCTCTTTTCCTATGAGTTACCTTTCTCTCTGATACCAGTTGTTAGAAAAATAGGATCACAGATAAATAAAATAAAATAAATTCGGAAATAAAACATAGAAGATACACAATACAATAGAGACACAGATATATGTGGTTCACCCAATGTGGGCTACATCCACCAGACAAATTGCCAAGTCCTTCCTTTATTATTATCCAACAAATGAAGGGATACAACCTACAACAAACCCATTGTAACTTCCTCTTCTTTCTATCATAGTCTCCTCACCTAGAATACAATATTCGCAATCATAGATAGCCGTAATACATTTCCCTCATAAAAGAGGGTTTTCTTCTAGGGAAAACAACCCTAAAATAACTTCTATCGTCAGATTTGAAACCTTATAGTGAACGGTCCATATTTACTATGAAATTACAATTTACATTTACAAGGAAATGTTTCCATTGGGGGCTTATTTTCCCTTTGATCCCCCATCCGGGGGGATGGAGCCCGCAAGGGGGGTAACCCCCCCTGCACTTCCCCACATAGAGGAGTATACTTTCTTCGGGGTTGTAAAGTCTTCATGAGGTATAAAATGGATAAAAACAAAGAACTCTAAATTAGGAAGATAATCAAGCTCCACAACCAACAATCCACCGCCTTCCAGGGCTCCAGTGCATCTGGTCAAGATATTCATGCTGGGACTCTCAGGAATCGGAGTTGTGAATAAACTTTAGTACATTCCAATGCATATCAAACATGCAGACATTAATTCATGGATGGAATACACCAACAGTCACTACATCTAGCAAACAATGGCTTCTCTCCCAGCTATTCATATTTCCTTTCCCCCACAAAGATCAAGTATGAATGAGAAATAATGAATGAAAGTGTGAAAGTGTGTATGGAGAGGAAACTCCAAACATACCACAAGATGGGTTTATATATTTACTTGGGAATCAAGAACCACATGGCCTTCCCCCAAGAATCTCATTTAACCCCTTCTCTCAATTAAGAAAATATGGGTAATTAAAATATGATAAAATGACTTATCCCCTTAAGCCCCCTCTCTCATCAAATCATTTCCCCCTATAACTCTTTTCCTTGTATTTATTGCAGACAACGATGTATTTTATTATTAATAATTATCATAGCATTACATTTCCTAGGTACGTTGGCCTCTTTAATTGCTTGGGCACTCTGCAATTTCATTAAATAAACAAAACACACTATTGCATATGGGGACTCAAAACTAGGGTATTACACGATGATTCAAAACAATAGGCCATTGGGGAGCCTTCTGCTGGGAAAGGTAGTGATGGATTTCATCCTTCCTAGGACATGGGCGAGTAGGATGGTCCTCCCAACAAATCATGTAGGGGAATTGAATCTTCTTCTTCTCTATTGTGACTCCCCCAGTATTGGTTTAAGCTTGAGGGGCTCCATGTTCATTGTCATAATTTTTATGTTTATTCTTGTTCTTCTCCCCCCTAGTTGTTGAGGATTCTTTGGTTGCATGGTGCACTAAATTCACCTTGGAGGGTTCAATGAGGCCTAAGAAGTTTGGATGATGGGTGTAGAATTTGGTAGTTTTAATGACATGTGCATGTTACCCAACTGACCAACTAATTTTCCCAAAAACACACTATAAACAAAACCAACCAAACCATTTGCATGGGGTCATGGGTTTGGTCTATGTGGATCTATCGGTGACCTAGGAGCATGTGGGATGATATCATACAACATGCTAGAATAAGAATAGATAATATATGAATGTTGGGAATGAAGGATGGATTGATCCTCAGAAGCATCCCCTTTTGTAGAAACATCCTTGGAAATAGGTGGCAAGAGGGATTTAGAAAACCACTCCATGAGGAGTTGGTCAAAATTTTTGTCTCTGATCATTCTATTCCTACATCTCCACTCATAAATATGATTACAAATGAGAGTGTATGTGTCTTGGTGTAGATTTGTCAAGAGCTCTGTCCCATTCTCCTACTTGGTGGGAAGTTCAAAATGCATTAAAAACAATATAACCAATTTGTTTAATCTATAGAAGGAAACACCCTTAATTTTTGTGTACCACTCAGTGACACCTCTTGTCAGGTATCAATAGAAAAGATGAAACCACATACTATCATCCATCAAAGAGTTAGACGAGCACCATAAATAATAAGTCATGATGTGTGTAGACAATTCTTTTTCAGGATTACCATCAAACTTTAGCATGCCATATGGTAGATTTACAGATATGGTCAGACATAATGGATCATGGAGAATGGGGTCGCTTGTCAAACACAACAAATCTAGAAAGTCTAATGTCAACAATAAAGGAAACGAAATATTAGCAAAGGAAGGTGGGGTGGATGACGAAGCATCTTGATGCCTAGAGGATCCTCCATGCCCCCCATATATGTGTTTCTGCATAGAGAAGGAATTCCAAAAGGGTGAGTGCCCCAAGGAATAGGAGAACTCCCAAAAGCATGACTACTCTTGGGATGAAATATCCCCCCAGTGGGATTACCTCCAGAGATAAAATCACCAAGCATGCCCCAAAAAGAATTACCTCCAAGAGAGACCGCAGACTCTTTAGAAAAAAAATTCCCCTGACCAAAATTATCCCTAAAGAAGTAACTTCTAGGACTAGATGAAGGGATAAAAGGATAGACACCCCACTGAGCATAATTTCCCCTAGGCTGATTACCCCCAAGAAAAATGGTATAACTAGAAGGTTCTCTACTCACTAGACCAAAAGTTCCCCCAAGAACAGAGGTAAATGGTAAAGAGATATAGCTCCCAGGAATCAATGTACTACCTTAGGGGATGTTAAATCTCCCCGAAACATTGTTTCCCCCAAACTGACTAGGAACAACCCCAAATCCACTAGATATATTCCAACCGAAGGGAAAATTGGATTTTTTTGTCATCAAGATGCTTGTAGGGAAACTTGGGGTGGAAGAAGTTCCACTCCCAACATTGAGGCCAAGGCTAGGCCCTCCTTTGGATGGATATCCATATGTGGTCATCCTAACAATCAATATGGGAGTGTTAATTCTAGGTAAACTCATGAAAGGAAAAGCAGATATAGTCAACATCATCCAAATTGATACACCTGATGAAATGGGCATGGACGGTGTAGTTCCAATGGCACTAAGGGACGAAAAGGTGGATTGGGGTGCCCCCTGTAACACTTTTTGATGGAATAGAAGGATCAATCACACTAGATGAAACACTTGAGACTGACATGTTGTGAGTATAACTAAACAAGGAAAAAGGTTCACTAAATAAATCCCTAACCTAGAAAAGTACAGGGTCGTTAGGCCCAATAAAAGGAGATTTAAAATGAGGTGGACTTTCATTGACCATTTCAAATTTAAATGTCTCACTCTCCTTCGAATATATAACTAAATCACTATGATCTGTGTCTCCTATAACTCTCCACTTCATAGGTGTTTTTTCCTTCTTGATAGGCACACATCCTCATTTCCGATGGGACCGATGAAGCGGTTACTTAGCCACAATGAATGAAAATATTTATAACCAGCTAAAAATTATCCTATGGATAACATAGACATGAAACCAAAGAGAACACCCCTAAAAATATAATCCAAGAGTCAATCAAACCAATGGATCAAGGTGCCTTCTGAAAACCAACCTTTTGGGAGAGATGGAGTCCCCACAATATTGGCTACAGAAGGTGTGAGGAATAGTTATGATAATGTATGAAAAGAAACCCTAACTTGTGCAAGTAAGCTTTATTAATTCAGGCACCCTCCATGGAAACAAAGACCATGATTGAATGTCTATCCCAAGTACCACATGTATATCCCACCTGCAGTCACCTCTATAACTTCCTAGGAGTGGACACTATGGTTACCAAATCACATTAGGTGAGTGGTAGAATAGTCATAGGTTCGACCACATATATGGCAGGGAAACTAATCTTGAATCATAAAAAGTGCTACCTCCTAGAAAGGTTTGACACCTTGATACCCATGTATACATAGTAATCAAAGCAATCTAGAAAACAATGAGACAAGTCAAGAAGGGTAATCACCCTACTTGCCCGAATGTGACCTTGTTATTTTCTCCTTTGTTAGAGGAGGCGCCTTACACACTAGTAGTGAAAATGGATTTAAAGACTCTTTAATGACCTCTAGGTTTAATTTTGTGGCCTTGGAGAGTTAACTCTCCAATACTACACCAAGGCCCTAGTCCTATCTATGTTGGTGTTTCTAAGCAAGAACAAAAGTATAATTATTTTTATGTTATGTGTTCATTTTCTTATGGCCATTTTTTAGTCAAGGGAATGGATGAATATCCAATGGTGTTTTAGACTCTTTCCAAATCCAAAGAAGAGATAAATATGTGCAAGATATGAATTTTTTGCTTTCAATGAACTCTAACTAAAATAAGTAAGAGAATCATTTTCCTTTTTAGTTTTACAATGAAAAATATAACCTCATGAGCATGCAACAAACATGTAATACAAGCCAAAACAATAATCAAGGTACTTAAGCACACAACAACTTACACCCTAGAAAAGGTTTTGGTTTTGTTCTTTTTTTTTTTGAAATGAAAAAATTTCTCTATTTTAAGAAAATTATAATGAAAATAAAAAACAACAAAACAACAAAAAATGGGATGTGTGATATTGGTAGTGATGCTTCAAGTACCCTCCAACATCTACATGGGATAAAAAAAAACCCAAAACTTTGAAAAATGATCTAATAGAGATCTAGAGTTTGGGAGTGGAAATTTACAGGGGTTGTAGTGCACTTTGTATTTACAATAAACATATCATATAATATGTCAAAATAAATCCCAAGAAATTATTTTTCTAATGGATTTGGTTTGGATGCAATCTGATTTGTCTATCAAGATATATTATCCAAACATTCCACATGACTATCACAAACAATATGCAAAATAATTGATTTTAAATCAACGATAATTTCTCTTTTTGGACATGTATTTAGATGATTGTTTTTTTGAAACAGGCTAAATTTTCAAGAGGAATCTATATCTATAGTTATTTTCTTCATATTTTTTCTGTAAAGTTACAAAATTTGATCTCAATCCATGGCCCACTTTTAAGGGAAAAACTCCTTAAGAGTCAATGAAGAAAACAAAGGTTGTCCCTAGTGGAGTCACCGATTTTTTTATGGATAAATCTATCCTACAGATAAAAAAATTCTCTCTTGGATCTTCCCTTTATTCAATACAATAAATGGGTATATAGATAGCTATGGAATTACCCTAGATCCAAACAAATTAATCCCTTTTTATACTAAGAGAAGGAGAGTGGCATGCCTTTTCACTAAATGTTGTCCTCATGTGTCTGTATAACGTGGTAGTTGAGATCTAGCTCCATCTCATGTGATCCACTTCATGTGCACACGAAACAAACAAATACCAATCTACAAATTCTCCTAGTGTTATGAAATCACAATTCTAACTCATATATAATTTGATCTCTCAAGGATAGATTAGATATACCACATGTAACTACATAAAACAATATTGAATGGGAAACCGCATAGATCTATATTAATAAAATGGACAAATAGATCAATATTATGTTACCTTGATTGAATGAAGCATTCCTCCTAGTTATAGGTTCCCAATTCTCCTCATTGCCCACTTGAGCTTCCCTCTCTATTTCACCAACATAACCACTCTCAAATTCTAGCTCCCTCATCTCCTTGATTTGGCCTCTTCTTATAAGAATTTAGAAGACATTGGAGATAATATCTATAACATGTGAATTAGGTGGATACAATTCATGGATAGGCTTGATAGCATGTGAAATAAGCAATTACAAGATATATATAGGCTTGATGACATATGAACTAAGCAATTACATGTCATGCACAAGTCCCATGCTCAATTATGAGATTTTTCCAACCTATTATGAATGTTTTCTCTATCATGATCTTTTTGTTCAAGTTCCATGCTCAATTATGAGTTGTTTCCATCTCACTATGAACTTTGTTTTCAATTATGAGTGTTTTATCAATTATGAAACAATTCTCATTTCATAATTATGAAATTGTGACAAAATAATTATTTCCTTGTAAAACAATTATGATAATTTTACTCAATTATGTAATCCTATCCTCATAAAATCTAATAACATGCCTGCAAAATATATGGTGGTAGATACAAGTATAACACTTAATCATGAATGAAAATAAGAAAAGAACTAGACTGTGAATTCAATACTTTAAATTGCATTCAAGAACAAATATTTGGGGAAAAAGAAAATTAAATATTTTATTCTGATAGACATGTTGGAGATATTACACACTCACCTATAATTATTTTCCTAAGTTTTACAGTCCAATGTTGAGAACAATTCCTTAGATGAGAATATTGTCTCTAGAGAATATTTCCCTACAAAATAGGATGCTCCTCTTCAGTTTAGAGTCAGTTACACAGAGATATACTAGTGGAAGTCACTCATGCATGGAAACATTGGTTTTATCACCAGGAGATGCATGTGTCTCTCTCACTTCCACACATGTGTCTCAGTCAACAGATGATTGCATGGATCAGTTAACTAGGACGAGGTGGCAGTTCACTCCAGTGTATATCAGTGAGTCTCTAGATCTCTCTAGATCAATACTATGGCACATTAGTTACTCATGTAGCCTATATCTATTGTAAATTATTCACTCTTTGAGTGTGGAATACGTTTAATGAGAATTCTTCAATTCTTTCTCTCTTTCTTCTTCTTTATCAATTTCTCTCTACAAATGTGTGTAGTATTTTCTAGATAGATCTATTGTGTGAAGGTTCAACACATTTACATGGTATCAAAGTCGATGGATTGCTAAAAAAAACTACACCAAATTATTTTTTGCAGGTACTGAAGATTGAAGAACACAGAAAAGATGGATTATTCATCGACAATACTTCTCACGCCTCATAACTATTTGGAGTGGAAGCCAAAAACTTTTCTTCTGCTCAGATGCAGAGGCTTGTACCAAATAACTATGGCAATGGAAGTAGAGCCTAATTCCGCCGATGAGAAAAATGATTTTCTCAATAGACAAGATATGACCATAAGATGTATCCTCTGGTTTATTTCTCCTGAAATTATCCATAAAGTATATGATGACTCACAAGAATCAACTCCAAATGAATTATGGACCAGATTGGAGGTTATATTCGGGAATAAAGAAGATTGTGAAGATTTCATGCAGGAGGTTGAACAAATAGACCCAGAAGAGAAGTCATCAGAAGATCAAACATTTTATTCTAAAGAGTATTCTACACAAGTATTTGCACAAATTTGTATTCCATTAATTAAAGATGATGTCTACTCCATTTCAGATTTGTTTTCTAAATTTCATGTGGAATATATATGGCATGCATCTCAGGAGTGATGTCGTAGATGCCACCTCTACCTCGACAGAGTCTCTGCACGGCCTCCCGGTCTTAATGATCGTTCATTCACTTCATGAGCCGAAGAGGCTCTTTCGATTCCTTGCTAGAATCTCAATTCAATCGATCCACAGGTCCTTTCGGGAAGCTCACCTGTGAGAACAACACTAGGCGTGAGCTCCACCTTTTTCAATTGACCACAACGCTATGACCAAGGGCCTAAACCAAAGTCTCTTGTCGAAATCGCGACCTTGCAAGTTCATGAGTCGAAGCTCCCGACTCTTCCTTCCCAATCTCATGATAACCGAGATCACAAAATTGGTATAGGTCCTTTCCTTGTCAGCGCCCTTCGCGTGTGACCACCAGCTAGGCTTAAGGATAGCACCTCTCGCGACTCACACCTTCACAAGTCGAAGGGTTGAGCCTTAGCATCTTCCCTTCATGAACCCCCGAGAAGCGACATTAACTTTCCCTCTCACGTTCTCACTACTCGCGACTTCGTAAGTCAAAGGGTTGAGCTCTCATGCTCTTCACAAATCCTCGAGATGCGAGAAGTCAACAGAGTGTTGACTCCTTTCTCTAGGAAACACGTATCCACATGTCAACCACACAGGCCCCACCTTGTGTTTCTTCCACATTTCCACACTCATGCCTTGGTCTCGACACTTTGTGACTTCTGCAGTCGAGACGAGGTCCTCTCAACCTTCGAACCTCCAAATGTGCAATACACGCGATGAGGCTCTGATCCAAGGGTCCTCCGCGACCTGGATCCTATGGCTATCTCTGCTCCTTGCAACTTTGCCACTCATGACTTGGAACACCCAACTCCTAGGCTCTCACCTTGCAAACCTCTGAGTTCACGAGATCCCTCAATCTCTGCCACCTGTCCTCCTCAGATGGATGGTCCTGATCCCTTCATGACTTCGCCACTCGTGAAGTCAAAAGACTTCCTTCTCTAACTCTTGGTGTCCAAATCCCTGAAACAAATGATCTCGTGACACACATCCTCCTGCAGAAAAATGGCTCAGATCTAATTCTCCCTTTTTAGATTTTTGATTTCGAGGGCCCGAACTTTCATCCTCCAGGCTCCCGAACTCTCGAACATTGAAATGATGATGCGACTCCTTCGGGACTTTTGCTCTGCTATTCACAAAGGTTTAACCCCCGTTCATCTCTTGTCAGATCTAACAGCTGATGGTTATTCGCTCGAGATATGACAGTTCAGATCATCTCTCCTGTGCAATTCTCCTGCACTGCCTCCTAGACGTGAAAACCTTCAACAGTCCAGATCTCTTCAGAGAATCCAATGATAGCTATTTCTCCTCTTAAGCTTTGGCGCACTTTCTGCCAACACTTGGAAAAATTCCAATGTCCAAAGACCTCAACCTTTGTTCTCCTTTACTTGCGAGCTCTTCGACTTGAGTCCTCGCCTGTGTGTATAAAAACACTGCTTCTCCCAAGATTTAGGGTACCTCAAACCCTTCAAAGAGTTATGTGACTTCTGCACTCCTTGTAGAGTCTTCTCACACCCATTGCTATCTCTTCTGAGATTTTTAGATACTCATGACTCTAAGGGATTTTCTCGTTTTTCCCTTCTCCTTCAGATGGATAACTTGGATGCCCTCATGGTTATCCTTCACTCAAGCAAACTCTTGCTGAGTGTTTTAGGTTGTTCAACAGCCCTACGAAGATCCTTCAATGGACTCTTCTTCAATCTCTCAACTCAAAGAGTTCTTTTCTTCTTGTTCCTATCTGCACACTGGCTCAATGCCCTTCTGGTAGAGTTGAACAGAACTCACAGCAGAGTTCTTCTTCTGTGCACTCCTTGCACCTGCTCAATGCCCACCTGGTAGAGATTTACAGAACTCCTCAGAGAGTTTCTCTCTGCAACTATGTTTTTCCTACACAGCCTTTCCTTCTGAGGTATTCGACAACCTCCAAGGTCTTCCTTGAGTTGGTGATTTCAGCTGTTGTGCCCCCCTGGCACGTCTTTGTCTGAATTCACAGTTTCAGAAGTGATTCAGTGCACTAGCTATCAGAACCCGCAGTGTTCTATCACACCCTCCCAGTGTGAAGCCTCAAATAACTTTCAATAGCCTGAAATCAAACACACTCCTGCAAACATACTAACATACATATACAACATAAAATGAACACACACAGACATTCATTCAACACAGAAATACTTGCAGGAAAAACTGGTCTTGTTTATATTAATGGCAATGCCTGTTTACAAGGGTGTTCTGAGCATGGACTGTAACAAAGTCTCAGCTCTCTCTCTCTTCTTCTCTCTCCTTGCAGACTCTCTCTTGTGCATATTCTCTTACACAAAAATGAGGTACAACTCAAAGTTATTTTATATGAGGGGGATCTTAGAGAGCTTCCCTCCAACCTCACCTACCCTATTCAATAGCATAGAATGGGTTGTCTAGTCCGTAGATCAAATCTAGATCTCAGCCTTCAAGCATTAAAGGCCTAACTAATTCTACGCCTGTGCAAAGCACAACCTCATGGCTCAACAGCCTAGAACATTTAATTACATTCAAATTCAAATTGAAAAGAGGTTGCGCCTCTCTTGAATGTGCGATTTGAATTGGCTGACGTGGCTGCCT
>JZKD02S1749815.1:32381-52750 GCA_000966675.3 Picea glauca
CTGCCCGCCCTTATCACCCTCATCTCCCACTAACACTTTTCGCCCACTCATCCTCTCTCCTTTGTCTGTCACATCTCCCACTTCCTTCCACCTTTTGCTACCGCACACCTATCCTCCAATCACTCTCCCACTTCGTGCCTCACCCTTTTACCTCTTACCATCTATCGCCCACATTGCTTCCAGATGGACTGACCATCCCTACCTCGTTCCGCCACGACAAACTTGCCTCTACCTCCTTGTGACCTTCCCATGCCGCATCACCCTTTCCATGTCATACGTCATCTCTCACTTGTCCGCCCTTATGCCTTTCTAGTCACCATTCTGTAGCCGTTCCTTTGACCAAGCCATTGAGCATGTGTCGTAGCCTAGTAAGCATGTTCTAATCATCCCGCTAGCACCTCCCCATCAACATCCTTCATTCTCCTAGCGAGCCTCCTCTGCAAGCATCTAAATCAGATCCAGATGGAAGAATGTAGAGGCTTCCAAGTTCTATAGGTACAGAGTTGACTCAGGCCTTCCTGATTCTGAGAAAGATAGTTATTGAAGTAGGTGGAGGTGGTTGAACATCATTTCCACCATAAATATAAAGCTAAAAGGTACTGATAGAATTTTTGAGATAGCGTCCAATAGGAGGCTGCATCATGCGCAGTCTGACAATACAGGTTCAGACGAAAAGGGTGATAGACTACCACCAACTACATGGGCAGTCTGACTAATGTTTGCAAGTGCAATATACTAGAGGATCGCATGCACGATTAGCCTGACAGAGAAATTCACCAACTCCAGGCCTTGAATGTAGTAATGAGTCATTATGAGTATATGTAGGCATTTTTTCCATTTTGTTTAAGGTGGATGGTTGAGCTAAGCTCCCAATTTGTAAATATTTAATGAATCCTCTGGTTCTCTGGTTATTTACCTATGTTTGAGACTTCTTGTTTAATGTAAGTCAGTTCCCTTTCATCTCTCTGTAACAGTTGTGTTAAGACACTCGGGCATGTATGATCCATTCAAGGGTAGTTGTGTTCTTGTGATGTAGGATTGATCACAGTAGCATCACATCCATTTTTAATCAGTTTCTTATGATTTTTTTCCCCCTAACGCTGAATGAATCGGGCATGGATGATCCAATCAGCTTGTTATTATTGAATTGTTATGTATGTTTGATTTATTTTTAGTAATAAATTCATTCAATTCCTTGAAGCTCTGAGCCAAGAAGATATTGTCTTATGAGTTTTTCTCTCCTTGGCTGTCGAAAGGCTAGATGTCCATAGTAGACCACTTCATGCTCCTTAAGTTCTTCCCCCTACTCACCACTATACTGCATATTACTGACTGAATTTAGATTGAGACCTCACTTTCCTGTGGATTCCAGCCTTGTTTTTTGAGTTAAAGCGATATAATCTAGAGACTGCATCCATTAGACAACTGTTTAAAACTATTCACTGTGACATATAGAATGATGTGTATTGGGCTTACCTCTGCAGTAATCCAGAGGTGACTTCTAGTGCTAACACCCTCCTTCTTCCTTAGAGGTATTTTCTTATGCAGAAGGAGATTCTTCAGATCCCTTCTTTTTCTCAAATTTAGATCTACACTGCTTCTTGTAGCGCCCTTCTTTTCCACATACCCAACATACCTTTGCAAACTTTCTGGGAGATTTAGATATGCCCTTACACTTAGATCTCCCACTTGAGAACTTAGATCTATTTCTTTCCTGGGAGCATCCTCTTGTAAATAATGTGTATGTGCTCTGTCGTTCTATATTATTTCATATCATCTCCTCCGACAACAAGGATGAGACCACTTTATCAAAATTCAAGGAAGTTGTATTACTACCTATGGCCACAACCATACTATCCCATGATTCTGGTAAAAAACACAGTAAATCCGTACACTTATCTTCATCTGAAATTTAAGCTCAATAGATACTAACTAACTTACCACAGTATTGAAAGCGTTCAAATGCTCTGCCACTGAGTCTCCATCTCTCATCCTCAGATTATACAACTTATTTCTCAGGAATAGTTTTTTTACTAGGGACTTATATTGATACAACTTCCCCAACTTATCCCATAAATCCTCTGACAAATTCAGTAATATTGAATCTGAGAGACATAGTCAGATTGTGCTCTTTGCCTTCCGATCCAACTTTTTCTAGTCATCTGTGGAAGTTCATGTATGTGTAGTACCTGGATCTACCATGATACACTGATCTTTGTACACCAATAGATATTCCATATTGATTTTACACAACTCAAAAAATTTCCCATTAAACTTATTGATCTCCATTTTTGAATTGCTTGCCATTTCTCTTCACCTGAAAAATCAATACCACAGATCTTCCACTGTAACAAGGCTTATCACAGTCTCGATCCAAACCCTTGACCAGAAAGGAATCCCCCTGAAGCCAACAAAGATATGATACCAAATGTAGATTTTAACCTTGTACAATATTTACTAGAAACATATTTTAAGTAAAAGAACAAAAAAAATACAATGGAAAATACAAACATTACACAAAGATTTTTCCCCTGGAAACCCAAACCGGGAAAACCAACATATTCTATATTCATTCATAGTGATACATTGTTTACAATAAAATATACATATAGGAGCCATAGACATCCAAAACCCTAACCCAATGACATGGATTAGTCAACAACCCTAATTCCTTAACTGTAAATAGAAAAGCATCAACAAAAACCATGTGCCAAAAAATCGCCTAACAATGGACACATTTCCCAAGGAGAAAAACTCTCAGGGGTGCTACCCCTAAACCCCTACACCCCCCAAGGGGGGGCCTAGCACCCCCTCCCCCCTCCCCCCTCCCCTCAAAACCCCATGCAAGCTTGGTGCAACACAAAAGATACTATGCATGAAAAGAATATAACACATACCCAACACCAAGATCCAAGTCATTCATGACTAGTTAGCCCGAAGAACATGACAGAGAGATTTGTTGCTTCTTGGTCCTCACCAACTTATATCGTAGGTTCATGTTCGGATTCTCTCATATCACTTGGCCCTTAAATAACGTGACCAAGGGTGAAACTAAAGACAAGTTTTCATGGTCCAAATCATAGTAGAAATGATTCGATGATCTGAAACATCGACTTTGCTCCACACCAGTCCTCACGCTGCCAGACCTGTAACAACCATTTGAGACTGAGAAATGTGCCTATGAGTATGATATCAGTTCATTCCTTACTCAGTGGGGACATATATTGGCTTGTCATAGTGAAACACTAATAATTTTTCTCATAGATATCTAACCTATGAAAAATAGATGTACTCCATCGTATAGGCATGTCAATAGGGGAAGAATTATATTATAGTAAAGGAAATGATAATCCACAATAATTATAGGACTATGTAATTAATGAAAGCACAAGGAATGTTACAGAATGACCACAATCATAAGTGGTCCACATACCTACAAAAATTCCACTTGAACATCAAGTACAAGAAGGGAAACACCAACAATGTTGCACATTGCCTCAGTTGACCCCTGATTGTGGCACTAACCACCATTCTTAAATAATGTGGGCATGAGACCTCTGGGTGGCCATAATTATAAAAAAGTGACTAGGATTTTTCTACTACTTATCATCCGTTGAGTGCAGGAAAACCAATTCTAGTCTTTCATCTCTAGGATGGATTGTTATGCCATCTGGGCCACCTCTATGTTCCTTCAAGTGAGCATGCAAAGTTAATTTTGTAAGCTCATTAAATTTGGATGGAAGGAAAATTTGGAGTGTAAACAATAGTGGTAGTATTAAAAAACTATTTTTATTGGTCGAATATTCAACAAGATGTTATAAAGTATATCAAATCATGCACTACCTATGCCATTGTCAAATTTTCCATTAAGAAATAGGGGATATACACCCCTCTTCCTACTCTTGATAGGACTTTGGAGTCATCTCCATGGATTACATGTTTGGTATACCTTCAACCAATAAGTGTAATGACTTTCTTCGTGGTCATTGATCAATTCCCCAAGAAGGTACTTTTGACACCCTGTAAGAAGAGTATCACAACCAATTCCACTGCTAAGATATTATTCGAGCATGTTTGGTTTCATTTCAGGATACTATAGACTATAATTTCATATCTTGATAGTAGGTTATTGAGTGCATTTTGGTCCATTTTTTGGTCATTTATGGACACCAATCTCACCAAATCAACTACCTTCCACCCCCAAACCAATGGAAATAAGAAGGTAGTCAACAGGATGATCGTGCATATCCTAAGAATATACAACTCCAAACGTCATTTCACATGGTATGAGAGTCTTCCTTGTGTTCAACATAGCTACAATTGATCCCTTCATAGCTCTATTGGCCACAACCCTTTTTAGGTGTGCCTAGGGTGCCAACCATTGGCCCCAACTAATGTAGCTTTTCCCATTGCATCCACAAAAGAATAATTTGTCCATGGTCAAGTTGAGGTTGATACAACAACCACATTTGTTGAAATGATTCATCACATCGACCAACAAGTCCATGGAATATTTCAAAAGTATAATTCCAAGTAGAAGCAATTCCATGACCAATATCAGGTTCCACACAAGTTTCAGGTTGGTGATAAGGTCTAGTTACATTTTTAGAAAGAGTTACTTACATGACCCCATTGCAAGCTTCAACCACTTCGATATGGGCCTTACAACATCACCAAGGTTGTAGGTGAGAATTATTTTTAATTAATTTTTCCCCCATTCCTTGGCCTACATCCAGTCTTTAATTTGGATCTCCTTCGACCATATTTTCCACCTCTACTAGACACCTCAGAGGTAGCGCAACACTTGGACACTACAAAAATCAACCATGACTTCCTTGAGAAGGATACAAGTGATAAAATAATGGATAAATATATGAAAGGAGCTCACCAATAGACCATACAAATCTATTGGGTCATCAAAGCATGGCAACTTCTTCACCAAGGAAAATGGCTTATCGGGAGCCAAATTCAGTAGAAGTTTCCCATCTGATGAGGGAAATTGACACAATGGAGACCATTTATTCCTAAGAGAGGAGTTTTAATCCGAGTTTCTATGATTTCCCACCCACCTCTTCCACTAACTCAACATTTCATTATCTTCTTGGCAATTTTTCTATGGTGCATTTAGGTTCTAAACGTTTGGGGCCATTTTGAGGCCCTAAATGGTGTTTTTTGGACATTCACCGAGCTAGAGGTTTCCAACAACATACCCTAGCCTTAACCAAAATATGAAATCCTTATAAATTTATTTCCAACAAGATATTGTGCACCCCAAACGAATATCATATGAAACATTTGTTCCCTTGAGAAGTTTACATATCATCTAACCACCTCAGGGCTCGAAATACTTTTAGTGTTAATATTCTAGGGTTAGGGTTTTGATGTTTAGAATTTTTTCCTCTTATTTTTTAGGATTCATAATAAAATACCCTTTTTATCCTCTTTGTAATCATATTTTTATTAATTGGAGTAGTTGACATCTCTTTCTCTTCAGAGATAAGCTACCACCATTCTAGCCAGTTTGTGTTCTACAATTTTATATTATTTTATTCATTAATAGAAGTTGGGTTTCACTATATTTCTATATTCTCTTCTATATTTCTATTTGTGTTCCATATTCTTCTCAATATAATCCAAATCATTGGTGTATCATACCCATCCACTCACAGGCCATGAACGCTAACTTGCAGTCCCTTCTCTTAACTAATTCGACCATTGTCCTAACTTTAAATAACAAGGATGCATGGAAGGTTCACATGCATTGATCAAGATTGATTATAATCATAAAAGAAATGAAACATACAACATGCACACCAATAACCAAGAAACATGAATACTTTAAGTATTGAATTCAACGATAAATAAATACAAAGTGGAATAAATCATACACAGATAAATAATACCACAATAGAGAGCACTTATCTTTAATAAATGAAACCACCGACTGGATGCAGACCAAGGACGTTACAACCAAAAATAGACACTGATGTTCCAAGTCTCAACATAACTTTCACCCTTGAGCTAGGGCTATGAATCCACAAGGACATTTCCATAGTTTTACTCGGCTTCCCAAACCAGTCAACACTCAAGATCTCACAAGCTTCCCAACACACACAACAATCCAAGTACACCAACTCTCTTCTACCCATCCTTCACAACCCAATAGAATGGACCCCCTTCTCCACCACACAGTGCCTCAGGCTATCCATCTCCTTCTAGGGATCTAGTGCAACTGGTCCATAATATCCATGCTCAGACTCTTAGGAATCACAACTATGAGCAAAGTTGGATAGAGGCCAAAGCATTTCAGAAATGCAGGTGTCAATTCATGGTTGGATTACACCAGAAATTTCTACAACCAATAATACCATGGATGCAATTTAGTAGTTCATCTTCCTTTCCCAGGCCAAGACATGCAATGAGGAAATATGAATGAGTGAGGGAAATAATGGAGTGCAATATCTACAAGAGGGGTGAACAATGAACAAGTGAATGAGTGAAAAATGAGTGAAGAAACCAACAACAGAACAAGAACGAGAACACAAGTGAGAGAGAGAATGAACCCCCCCAATACACCAGGGATGAGTTTATGTAATTCTTGGGAATCACAAACCTCATGGTCATCCCCCAATAAGCTCACATACTTGATTCCCCCCATTAAACAAAATGAGTAATTAAAAAAATGAAATAAACACTTAGCCCTTGAAGCCCCCTCTCTTGTGGAATCATAACCCCCTATAACTCTAGTACTTATCCATCTAACAAACAATGATGTATTTATAATTAATAATGATCAAAACATTACATTTCTTAGGAACATTGGCCTCTTTTAATTGTTTGGGAGCACTGGCCTCTCAACAATTAAAAAATACATTATTTAATATGTGGCTCAAAACCTGAGGTGTTACATCCCCTCCCCCTTATTTTGAAACTTTCCTCAGTGAATATACAAAACAAGAATCAAAATTCCAAAATTTATTCAAAAAGTTGTAGGTACTCTACTCGCATCACATCTTCATGCTCCCAGGTAACATCTTCAGGACCACAGCAGGTCCACTAAACTTTTACCATCTTTATAACTTGATTCTGGAACATTTTGACTTGTATGTCCAATATCTGCACTGGCTGGACCTAAAAGTCTCCCTTTGTCTCTACCTAAATCAGATTCCAATCAATAACATGGTTAGGATCACATACATATTTTTTTAGCAAAGAGACATGAAATACATTATGCACATTCATGGAAGCAGGAAATGCAAGAATTTATGCAACTGGACCTATTCTTTCCAATATCTCAAATGGACCACATAATCTGGCTGCCATATTTGTACAACTACCCAACTTCGAAGATATCTTCTTGGGATTCACTTTCAAAAGCACTTGCTCCCCCACTTTAAATTCTCTTGCTGTCCTATTCTTATCTGCATTAAATTTCTATCTATCCTGAGCTGCCTTTAAATTATTCTTAATATTAACCATTTGGTCTTCCATTTCCTTGAGAAACTATGTCCCAAGAAGCACTCTATCTACTGGGTTGTCCCAGATCATTGGAGTATTTCATTTCCTACTATACAAAGATTCAAATGGGCTCATTTTCAATGAATCTTGATAGCCATTATTATAGGAAAACTCAACAAAGTGCAAGTAATATTCCCACTTAGATGGCTTGTCCATCACATACATTCTCAACATGTCTTCAATTACTCGGTTGACCCTCTTTGTATTCCCATATGACTACGAATGGTATGCTATTCTAGTTCATATTTGTACCAAATCCTTTAAATAATCCCCTCCATAAATTCAAATTAAACTTAATGTATTTTTTCGAGACAATTATCGTAGGTATCCCATGCAACCTAGCAATCTCCCTCATGTAAATTTCTGCAATATTAATTGTTGTATGAGTTGTTCTTACACGAACAAAATGAGAATCCTTTGTCAATGTTTCAACCACTACCATGATTGAATCATGTTGTCCTTTTGTCTTGGGAAATTTAGTTATAAAGTCAATGGTTATCACTTCCCACTTCTTCTCTAGAATTGATAATGGTTGTAGCAAACCTGTAACACCCCAAGGCCAAGCCCCTACTGAATTGTAATTATGTTTATAAGATGGTGAGTCGAGTGGCTATAAGCTAAGAAAATTATGTGTTTATTAGTTTGGTGAGCCATTTGCTAAGGCTAGTGAACATGATTTTTGTATATGTAAATACTCGCATCATTAATACAAAAATTAAATCACTGCATGTAGACCCTCCATGAAGAAAGAGTTATGGGGGACTAAGATCCACTAGGTAGGGAGAGGGATAAGTTTCTAGGAATAGGGGATAAGCTAGAGGGATTACCTCGAAAGGATTATTATTATTATATTATTATTTCCTAGAAGATAAGGTTTACTTAATCGTGTTGTCATAATTTCCTGGGGAAGGGGGACTACTGTTAAGTGGAACTCATGCAGTTTCAGGGAGACATGTGTCAACCTAAGCGCATGCAATTTTAGGTGGGAAAGTTAGATCATTCAGGGGTTCGCTCACCAGTATCAAGATTCTCATGATTGTCACAGATCCTTCATCATTGCATTTATACTCTCGTGAGGTTAGACACCCTGGAAGAGAGCCACACTCCCCACTGATGCACATGTGATTGTAACCTACAGTTACTAGACGTCGTCGTGTGTTTTTTTTTGTGAAGCCCGATGCATTTGTATTCTCTTGAGCCATGTTGTTTCTTAGCGTTTGTATTTTTCCACATTCGGTGTCCATTCCCATTTTTGTTGTTGTCATCACCCATGTGTTAGCTAAATGTTGTTGTTCTATTGGTTAAGGGATGAATTGAAGAAGCAAGTTTTGAGACCTGTGAGCAACTCTCCCAGGTGAGAGAGTTTGTTGGGAAGTGATTTCTCCTAGAGGGAGTCTCATAGCAGCTACTCTACTCTGAGACTTCCAGTCGAGAATTCTTCTGAAGCCCAAGGTAAGGGAGGTGTAGTGGTCAATGGATTTGTAATAATGAAGGTGTACCTTCCTCGGGTGGAACAAGCGTGTGGGGAATGAGGGCTTGTCAGTTGTGGGTGTAAGTGGCTCCTAGGATAAAATATCTTTCCTTTTGTTTTGTGCAACTTCTTTTCTTTCCTTTCCAAGCCTATAATTCCCTTGCTCGATGGAGTTTAGTCACATCTCGTGGGTGACCCACCGTTGAGTGTGATGAACAACGTGGTCTAAGGATGGAAGGTTCGTGGAAGGTCTACACGTAGTTGTTGGACCTAAATTAAAACATAAGTATTCATTTCTTTGTTCATTCACATGCTATGTATTTATATATGTTCTTACATCTATGGTTTTGTCTAGATTATTGCATGTATGCTTTTATTTTTATTTCTACATTAAGTTGTGTGATAAGAAGAACTCTGCAAGAATATGTGTATGTACAAAATGCTAATTTCTGGTCTAGAATTGCACTAGATAGATATGTAAATATATATATATATATATATATGAATATCAGGTGTTATCTCTTTTATCCCTATTAAGTCTTATATGTGAGTATTTATGCAAAGTTATGTGGTGGCATGGTCTGGCCTGTTGGTTTAAGGCTAGGAATGACCACAAGTTGGTATCAGAGTAGAAAAACAATGATAAGTTTGTTTAGGTAGCACTCCCCAGTCGGGGTCTAAGGACAGGGGACATGATAGATTGGTATCAGAGCCAAGGTTTCAACACTGAGCCTAGATGGGGCATGCTAATGGTTAGCAAGACAAGATTTTAGAGTGAATTGTTGTCTAAAGGGACAAAATTCAAGGTGCAGAGCATCCATGGGTGCCAAGAGAACACCTTGGCCATGTTATGAAGCTCAGGAGGTATAACGGTTTATGGAATGGTAGCAGAGAAATGAGACTACAGTAACCGTGGGTTTGGAATGGAAAGGTTTGAAGTTGGGCCATAAGATCTGCGTAGGGGAAAGACCAATGTTTTCCAACCACCAGATCTAGAAAGAGATGCATTAGGGTTAACTTGGAAGTCCTTCAGACTTCGCAACTTCGTAGAAGTTATGTGTTAAGAAGAAAAATAGGGGTCAAAGCTTGAAGTTTTGATGTCCCGGAGGGGATATACACCGTAGATCTAGGGAGAAGCATTATTGTTAGATCAATACAAGAGAAGAAGGTAAGGCACGTGGTAAAAAGTGGATCTCAACCGTCAGATCTGTGCATTAGTGGTTGTGAGTCGTCGATCTCACATCCATTTATAATTTGACATTTAGGTGAAGCAAGATGTGCTAAGATGAATCCTTACAAAGTCCTGAAACCCGAAGTCTCGAAGTGATGTGGCATGAGGATGTCACCCAGGATGATGTGCACTTCCTTAGTCCCACCACGTGTCATTCAGAATGGAACTTTGACAACCATGTTATCCCAAAAGTAATATGACATGTGGGGACACATGCCACCAACTTAATTATTGGCATCCGTACCTAGTGGACCTGGAAGGTAAAGAAGATCATAAATTCAAAGTTCGGAAGATTTGAGGAATGCAAAGGTAAAATATTCAGAAGTCCTAAAGTCTTGAAGTCCCGAAGTGGCGTGGCCTCTGACGTCACCTAGGATGATGCATACACATGAGATATGTGCCACATGTTAATGAGTTAAGAACCTACAGAGGATAACCACTTTAGGAAAATTGGGAGTTGCGTGGGTTGATAACTTTCGAAGGCCGAACCGTCGGAGTCATCGTGATCGTTGATAGTCATGGGCACATGTCAAAAGATTGGACACTCCAGAGAGTTGTCACCCTGGAGGCTTTTGGTATTGAATACTTTGGAAACATTCAAAGCCCAAAGTTATGAAGCACAGAGTATGCACTTGTTGGGTTAGCACTTGTTCCCCATCGTGGTCACATGGAATTTAAGGATTGAAGAAAAGGGGCTAGCGTTGAATGGTGAATTGTTGCAGAACAAAATGGGGCTTAGAGATAGGATCATGGGGATTCTTGATATATGCAAACCCACCAAAAATGGAGTCTGATATTCTTTCTCTTGAATAATATTGTTTAAGTTCCTATGGAAAATTATTAAAGGTTGATAGCCTGACAAAATTCGGTTGACTGCACATTTTTTGCAGAGTTAACAATTGACAAAGCCAAACAAATTTGTTGCATAGTACAAAGAATGAAGGAGGCACATGATTCTTACAATTTTTAGCATGAAGCTAGAGGAATGGATGTCCATCTGAGATTTGAAGGATTGAACTCCAATGGGCATGGAGAAGAGGTAGATAAAGAAGAGAACATGAAGAAAATCATTAAAAAACTACAGAACGATGTACAAAATCACTGAGAAGATAAAAAAAATATCATGAAATCTAGGGATCAATAAGGATAACTCAACGTGAAGTTGATGCAGATCCTAGAAGGAATATAAAATAAATTGCACAAGGAGAGTGGCTCAAGAAAAATAAGAAGTCCCAGAAGAACAAGAAGTATTAGCTGGCATCATCAGCACTCCCCGAGGCATTCTAATAAGAGAGCACACAATAGCTCAAGTCCATCCCTTGTTAGAAAGAATAAGAGGTCTAGGGAATATGAGATATGAGGGGAAATGAACAAAATCAAACCTCCTACATTTTATGGGGAGCACAAGAAGGATGAAGATGCAGAGACATGGTTGTTGGGAATGAGAAAGTATTTTTAGTTACATAATTATTCTTCTCATGTAGAAGGAATAATTTACATCTATCAACTCAAAGGGAAGGCATCTGTATGGTGGGATCAACTTGTGAAAGTACAACATGTTAGAGAGAAGAATGTTACATTGAGGGAATTTAAGAGATATTTTGAAAGGAAGTAAATAACTAAGAGGTATTATGAAAACAAAATGAAAGAGTTCTTTGAACTCAAGTTAGGAAGTTTGTCCATTGAAGAGTATGAAAGAGGATTCTTGGAGTTGTTGAAGTATATTCCCTTCATCAAGGATGAGATAGTTAATATTAAAAGTTATCTGAGTGTATTTCCATTTTCCATCAGTGATAAGATCCAGTATGATAATCCTAAAACTATGGAAGAAACCATACAGAGAGAAAAAATATTATATGATCAACAAAAAGAGAAGCCTACTTTCCAAAAAGGTTGGGAAGACAAGAAGAAGTTTAAGAGGAAACATAGGAAGAAGGGAAACAAACCACCATTTTTCAGGAACAATCCTCATGGACATCCAGTTTTAAGAGAGTTGAGGATGGTTGAAGTAAGTGGGCACAGGCCAAAGAAGACACCTATGGAATGTTGGGTTTGTAAAGGAGATCATAGCTGTAGATATTTTCCTCATAGAAAGGACAACGTGATAGTTGTTCACAATGTTCAACAAGATGAAACAATGGAGTACATGGGCAGAAGAGTACCAAGAATGTCTGCATCCTTGGACAACAAGAAAACTGAGTTTCAATCACACATGATCAAAGTTGAAGATATGATCAATAACCATGCCTTTACTATTTTAATAGACTTAGGAGCTAGTCATAGCTACATAGATCCTAAAGTTTTGGGAATATTATGTTTTCCAAGAATCAAGCATGTGAAATCTTGGCTAGTACAACTAGCTACATGAGCCAAGAGGAAAGTTGTTGAGTTGATTAAATCATGTCTAGTGGGCATGGATGAACTAAGTACCAAGGAAGATCTGGACATCTTTCCTCTAGGATCATATGATTTCCTAATTGGTATGGATTGGTTGGACTAAAACCATTCCATTTTAGAATTCCATAACAAGGAATTCACTTTCTTGGATGAGGAAGAAAATCAGAGAACAGTCCAAGGAATTCCCAAGGTAGTTGCTATCAGAGAAATCTCAGCAATACAGCTAAAAAGGTGTTACATGAAGGGTTGTCAAATATTTGTATCCCATATGGAGGAATCATCTAAGGATAAGGTACCAAATATGGAGGATCATGCAGTCCTGGGAGATTTTGAAGATGTGTTCAAGGAGGTGCCATGACTACCCCCATAGAGATATATTGATTTCTCTATAAATTTGATGCCTGGAGTAGCCCCACTGTCAAAGACTCCTTACAGAATGAGTACACCAAAGCTGAAGGAACTGCAAATGCATCTTGAATATCTTCTGAAGAAGGGGTATATGCACCCAAGTGTATCACCTTGGGGTGCCCCAGTCTTGTTCGTGAAGAAGAAGTATGGGACATTGAGGTTATGCATCGATTTCAGACAGTTGAACAAAGTGACCATAAGGAACAAGTATCCCTTTCCAAGTATTGATGATCTCTTTGATCAATTGAAGGATACAAAGATATTTTCAAAGACATATGTTAGGTCAGTTTAAAGAGGAAGACATCAACAAGACCTCCTTAGGAACAAGGTATGGTCATTATGAGTTCATAATGGTGCCATTTGGGTTATCAAATGCACCCGCTATTTTTATGTTCTTAATGAATGGCATTTTCTGGGAATATTTGGACAAGTTTGTCATTGTATTTATGGATGAAATCCTTGTATATTCCAAGTCAGAAGAAGAGAATGAGAATCATTTGAGGATGGTGTTGCAGTTCTAAGAGAACATCATTTGTATTACAAATTGAGCATGTGCTCACTTTATCAAAACATAATTCAATATTTGGGGCATATCATATCAGAAGAAGGGATAGATGTGGATCCTAAAAATATTGAGGCCATTAAAGGGTGGAAAACACCTAAAAATGTGATAGAAGTCATATCCTTCATGGGTCTAGTTGGATACTACAAAAGGTTTATTGTAGGGTTTTCAAGAATATCTAACACCGTCACTTCCTTGCAGAGGAAGCGAAAGAAATTTCAATGGACAGAAGAATGTGAAAGAAGATTCCAACAATTGAAGAAGTTGTTAACCAATGCTCCAATTCTAAAGATTGCAGATCCAAATTAAGACTTCATTGTATGCACAGATGCATGAAAAGAAGGACTGGGTGGAGTCGTCAATCAAAATGGGTTTGTTGTATGTTATGAAGCAAGGAAGCTGGAGGAGAATGAAAGGCTCTACGCCACTCACGACTTGGAGTTGGCAGCCATAGTGCACGCCTTGAAGAAGTGGAGGAACTACCTCATGGGAAAGAGAATCTAACTAAGGATTGAACATAATGGTCTGAAGTATCTGTTTGATCATCCTATTTTGAATTCTAGGAAGAGTAGATGGCTAGAATTCCTCTGTGAATATGACTTTGATATCAAGCACATCAAGGGAAAGGAGAAAAATGTGGTTGATGCACTCAGTAGGAGAGTGCATGAACTGCATGCTACAACCATCAACATGTACCAGACATATCTTAAGTGCAAAATTTCTGAAGCTATGAAAGTTGATTTACAATACAGGGAATTGGTAACAAAATTACAACAAGGTAAAATGCAACAGAAGGTTGAGGATTATGAATTAGGAATTGAAGGAATCTTATTGTGTAGAAACAAAGTTTATGTACCCAACTCTTCTAAATTGAAAAATGTGATTTTAAAATAAATGCACAATGTACCTTACGCAGGACACCCAACATATCAAAAAACAATTTCAACAGTCAAGAGCCAATATTATTGGCCAGGCATGAAGAGGGAGATTGTTGAATACATAGCTAGATGCTTGGAATGTCAAAAGATAAAGGCTAAGAATAGACACCAAGTTGGTTTGCTACAGTTGTTAACCATCCCTAAGTGGAAGTGGGAAGTGGTAAAAAAGGATTTCATCACAGGATTTCCCAGAACAAGAAGACAACACAATTCCATCATGGTGGTGGTGGATAAGCTTACTAAAGCTGCCTATTTTATCCCATTGAAAACTACTCACAAGGAAGATAATGTTGTTTATATTTATATGAGGGAAGTAGCATGCTTGCATGGAATACCCAAGATAATTGTGTCTAACAGATACCCAAAGTTTACCTCAAAGTTTTGGAAGGGGATATTCAAGGGGCTCAGAAAAAATATGAACTTTAGCACAACCTATCATCCTAAGTCATATGGGAAAACAGAAAGAGTAAACCAAGTGATCAAAGATATGCTAAGGATGTACGTAATGGAAAAACCATCTAAATGGGAAGATTATGTTTACTTGGTAGAATTTTCCTACAACAATGGGTGTCAGGCATCACTAAATATGAGCTCGTTTGAAGCACATTATGGCAAAAAGTGCAACACCCCAGTAAGTTGGGATAACCCAGCTGATAGGGAAGTGATTGGGCCAAAGTTTCTCAAGGAAATGGAAGAGAAAATGCTGAATATTAAGAAGAATTTGAAGGCTTCCCAATACATATAGACAATCTATGGAAATAAAGGTAGAAACCATAGAGAGTTTAAAGTGGGTGACCATGTTTTCCTAAAGGTGAAAGCCAACAAAAGTTCCCTGAAGCTGGGAAGCTGTTCCAAGTTGGTAGCCATATTTTGTGGCCCATTTGATATCCTATAAAGGATTGTACCAATAGCTTATATGCTTGCATTTATTGCATCCATGATTGTTCATAATTTATTTCATGTATCATTGCTCAAGAAGTATATACATGATTCTAATCATGTGATTGATTGGAATGTGATCCAGGTGCAACAAGAAGGTGCTTTGCAAGTGCAGCCTATGTGGATAATGTATTGGAAGAGAAGAAACTCCATAATCAATTCGTAAATATTTTAAAGGTTCAGTGGACCTGGTATAGTCCCGAAGATGCAACATGGGAGCATGCAGATGCTATGCGGGTAGAGTACCCAGATCATTTTGAAGATTTTGGAAATCGTGTTGTTGTTGTGTAAATATTTGCACTGAGGACAATGAAAAAATAAGGGGAGGGGATTGTAACACCCCAAGGCTGAGGCCCTACTAAATTGTAATTATGTTTATAGGCTGGTGAGACGAATGGCTATAAGCTGAGAAACTTATGTGTTTATTAGCTTGATGAGCCAAATGATAAGTCCAATGAGCCTGATTTTTGTATATGTAAATACTCACATCATTAATAAAAAATTAACATCGATGCGTGTAGACCCTCCATGAAGAAAGAGTTATGAGGGACTAAGCTCCATTAGGTAGGGAGGCGGATAAGTGTCTAGAAATAGGAGCTAAGCTAGAGGGATTACCTCTAAAGGAATAATATTATTATATTATTATTTCCTATAGGCTAAGGTTGACTTAACCGTGTTGTCCTAAGTTCCTAGGGAAGGAGGAAGAGTGTTAAGTGGAACTCATGCAGCTTTAGGGAGACATGCCTCAACCTAAGCGTATGTAGTTTTCGGAGGGAAATTCAACTCATTCGGGGTTTTTCTCACCAGTCTCATGATTCTCACGACTGTCACAGATCCTTCACCATTGCGTATGTACTCTCGTGAGGTTAGACACCCTGTAAGAGAGACACACTCCCCACTGATGCATGCACGATTGTAACTTGTAGTTACTGGATGTTGTCCTATGTTTTTTTCTGTGAAGCCCAACACATTTGTATTCTCCTGAGCCATGTTGTGTCTTAGCATTTGGTTGTTTCCACATTTGATGTCCATTCCTATTTTTGTTGCTTCCATCATCCGTGTGTTAGTTGAATGTTGTTTTTGTATTGTTTAAGGGATGAATTGAAGAAGCAGGTTGTCAAGCATGTGAGAAACTCTCCTAGGTGAGAGAGTTTGTTGGGAAGTGAGTTCTCCTGGAGGGAGTCCCATAGCAACTACAATACTCTGAGAAATCTGATCAAGCCTTATCGGAAGCCCAAGGTAAGGGAGGTGTAGTGGTCAATGGACTTGTAATAGTGAAGGTCTACCCTCCTGGGGTGGAACAGGCATGTGGGGAATGAGGTTCCATGGGTTGTGGGCATAAGTGGCTCCTGGGATAAAATAACATTCGTTTTTTTTTGTGAAACTTCCTTTTTGTCCTTGCCAAGCCTAGAATTCCCTTTCCCCACAGAGTTTAGTCCCAACTCAGGGGTGACACACTATTGAGCGTGATGAGAAACATGGTCTAAGGTTGGAATTTTCATGGAAGGTCTGCACGTAGTTGGCGGAACTCAATTAAAATATAAGTATTCATTTCCATGTTCATTCACATGCTATGTATTTATATATTTTGTTACATCCATGGTTTTTTCTGGATTACTGCATGTATCGTTTTATTGTTATTTTGCATTAAGTTCTGTGATAAGAAGAACTCCGCAAGAATATGTGTATGTACATAATGTTAATGTCTAGTATAGAATTGCACTAGATAGATATGTGTATATATATATATATATATATCAGGTGTTATCTCTTTTATCCCTGTTAAGTCTTATATATGAATATTTTCGGAAAGCTATGTGTTGGCATGGCCTGACCTATTGGTTTAAGGCCAGGAACGACCACAGGTTGGTATCAGAGTAGAAAAAAAATGATAATTTGGTTTGGGTAGTGCTCCCCAGTCGGGGTCTAAGGCCGGGAGACATGACAAAACTCATTGGGTGCCTATGCTCAACCTTCACTTTCTGAAATTCCATACATCTGGTTATGTAATCAACAACATCCTTTTTCATTCCCAACCAAAAGAATTGGTTTCTTACTGCTATAATTTTTTTTTGGTAACTGAGATGTCCAACATATGGAACATTATGTATTTCCTTTAGTACTAGATTCCTAAGTTCTTCGGAACTAGGAAAATATATTCTATTTTTACGCATAAGTAATCGATCTTCCTTCATCTCATACTCTTTGATTTTATGTTGTAGATCTCTTTTCTATAAGCTTTCCTTTACCTGTAGGTAATTCCTATACATAACAACAACATCTAAATTTTTTCTCTTCAAGTTTGACTGATGCATATTAACAGTTGTAGCATGCATGAGATGTACTCTCCTACTAAGTTCATCAACAACTTTATTTTATTTTCCTTTGATATGCTTGATATCAAATTCATATTGACTTAAAACTTCTAGCCATCTTGTTTTCCTAGAATTCAAAGTTGGTTGTTCAAAAATATACTTCAGACCATTGTGGTATGTTCTTAATTCAAATCTCTTTCCCATGAGATAATTCCTCCACATCTTTGATGCATGAACAATGGAAACAATATCCAAGTCACGTTTGGCATAGTTCCTCTCATGTTCCTTAAGATTTCTAGAATCATAACCAATGACATGTCCATTTTGAGTGAGGACTCAACCAAACCCTTCCTTACATGCATCTGTACATACCACAAAACTTTCATTTGGGTCAACAATATTTAAAATAGGTACACTAGTAAGTAATTCCTTCAACAAGTGAAAGTTCTATTCACATTCAAATGTCCATTCAGATTTAATTCCCTTATTTTTCAAAGAAGTGATGGGATGAGAAATCTTAGAGAACCCTACTATGAACCTTTTGTAGTAACTAGCTAACCTGAAAAAAGATATGACTTCTGAAACATTCCTAGGTTTTGGCCATAATCTAATGGCTTCAATATTCTCTGGATCCACTGATATGCCTTGTTATAAAATAATGTGTCCTAAGTAATGGATTTTTTCTTCATAAAAAGAACACTTAATTATCTTGGCATACGACTGATGTTCTCTCAGGACGTGCAATACCAGTCTTAGGTGATGTTCATGTTCCTCTTCAGACTTGGAATAAACAAGTATGTCATCTAGGAATAATATGAAAAACTTATCAAAATAATTTATGAATATGTCATTCATTAAGAACATAAAGACATCTGCTGCATTGGTCAATCCAAATGGAACCACTATGAATTCATAATTCCCATACCTATTTCTAAAGGATATCTTATCGATTTCTTCTTCCTTGATTCTTACTTGATGGTATCCTGATCTCAAGTCTATCTTCGAAAATATCTTTTCTCCTCTTAGGTGATCAAATAGGTCATCAATTTTGGGTAGAGGATACTTGTTCTTCATAGTAGACTTACTTAGTTGTCGAAAGCCAATCCAGAACCTCAAGTTACCATATTTATTTTTGACAAAGATTATTGGTTCTCCCCAAGGTGAAACACTTTGGTGTATGTACCCTTTCATCAACAATTATTCCAAGTACATTTGTAATTCTTTTAACTCTAGTGTACTCATTCAGTAAGTTTTTTTTGACATCGAGGAAGCTTTTGGCACTAAATCAATAGATAAACCTATCTCCCTTTTTGACAGAAACCCTAGTATTTCTTGGAATACATCCTCTAATTATTTTAGTACCAAGAAATATTCAAGGCTTGGCCCCTTTGTCTTTACTGTCTCCCCAACATTGGATACATACAATTGACATCCTTTTATGAAACATATCTTCAATTGTAAAGCTGAAATCTCTCTTATAGAGATTGGTCTTGGAACTCCTTTCACAATGCTGTGTTTTCCATCTCCATCAAGACATGTAAATGTATTTCTATGATAATCTAGGACATCATGATTCTTTTCCAACCAATCCATTCTGACTAGAATATCATAAGACCCCAATGGTACGATATTTAGATCAACACTAGTATTCACACCATTAAGACTTATGGAACAAACTCTAACCATATCATGGATTCGCCTTTTGGTTGCAGTGGCTAGCTGAACCAAACTTTATTTCCCAAGCTTACTTTTCTCCAAATGTAATCTATCCACTATTTTAGGATCAATGTAACAATGACTTTCTCTTGAATCAATTAAAATAGCAACGGGTTTATTTATGATCTTACTTTCTACCCCGATCATGTTGGATTTGTTGATTAAGGTTGGTTGTCATTGATGTCAACCCTTGAAGAAAGACCCATAGCACAAAGGTTGGGTAATGGACCCAATATTGTTTGATGTAAAGATGACTCATTATTGTCTTGTCATGGTTTATAATAAGTAGAAATGGATGAACTCCAAAGCGGTCCCCTTATGGTGAAATCCCTCACGGGAAGACGCTTTGTAGATTGAGTTATCCTAGAAGTATGGTTAGAGAATCCATGCTTATCTGTGGAATAACGAGATGAACACCGGTGAATTTTTCATTGAAACTATCCTATGTGGATAGTTGTTTTCATGCCATTTTCGGTGGTATGTGTAACGTCACATAACTCCTCATGGTTAGAGAGTTATGGCCATGAGAAGTTGGAGAACCCAGGTTTGGGTAATGGACACAAGTTTGTTTGATGGATAACGGTATGAGTTTTGATATATTTTGAGGTAATACTATTCTATATGGATATTACATGTCATTCCATTTCTGGTGGTATGTGGAACGTCACATAAATTCTCACGGTTTGAGAGTTATGGCCTTATGAAGTTGGAGGACTCTCATATGTCATCTAGAAGCCCCAAAAGGTCAAAGTAGTCAATGTGGTTTAAGAGATTTTAAAAGGTAAATAATAAAGTCAAGTGATGAGTGTACTATAATTCAAAGTGAATACAAAATAAATTAATTCAATAATAAATTTAATGGAGAAATTAGAAG
>JZKD02S1749815.1:74051-90891 GCA_000966675.3 Picea glauca
AGCCAAAGATTATTCTCCCTCTAAAGAGAAGGTTGATGATATCCCTCCTTCATTGGTCCAACCATCTCCCATGACTCCACCTACCCATGACCCTCTTCATCTCGAACGACCGAGCCTTGACATTGTTCTTCATCCCCCTCTGAAGGGCATTGTTTGAAAATCAACTTTCAATCCTCATGCCCGTGCTGCCCAAAACTACAACATTGTTGAAGATCTTTCCCAAGCATATTCTGCGATGTCAGCTCTCGAATTCCTTCAAAGTTGTCCCACACAATGGAAGGCACTATTGAAAGATATCATTGGAATCTACCCAACGACTTCAAATTTAATAATTTTTGACTTGGAAGTTCACATTCCAAGGTTACCCCCTCAACTCGCGTTCCAAATCGAAGTGATTTTCTTCAAAAAAAACATTTGTAGAATCGTTATCAACGAGGGTGTGTCAACATGTGTCATGTCTGTTACCTGCTCAAAATCCATCGGCTCTCCCTCTTTGACTGAATCCCATAACACACTCAAAGCCTTCAACGGCTCCAGTTTTAAGCCTTAAAATGTCCTTCCTTCATTGCCAATCATTCTAGAAGGAAAAACTATCCAAGTCAAAGTGGAAGTCTTTGATGCTCCTCTCGATTACAATCTTCTGCTTGGTCGTAGCTGGATCGATTCCATGCATGCAATTGTGTCGACTCTTTTTCATGTTGTACGTTTCCCACATCAAGGAAAGGTAATTATTGTTGACCAATTAGCCTTCTTTAACTCAGATACGTGTACTGGGAACATACCGTTCATCGCTAAAACCCACCGGGTTACAAGAACGTCGGGGTAGGACTTCTCAAAGACTCTTCGTTAATGGGTACCTTCCCCATTCCACCACCCGATGTTCCACACTCCTTTGTCGCTTCAATCAACAAGATCTCCACCTCGATTCACAAAACCTCTACGTCTCACGACCCATGGATGGTACCCAACCCTGACGATGATCTTCGTTATGGTGACGAAATTCCTTTTGAGTCCGGTCGAATCTACCTTTCAGGCCATTCAATCGGCAACCCCTTATACCCCCTCTCTTGGTGAGTTATCTCTAGATCCTTTCCGCATCATTTTTCCCACGAATGAGATGATTATGTCTGTCATGGAAGACACCCCCTAGAACAATGGCCATCACCGTTCCATCCTCTTCCTGGAACAACAAATCTTCGAGAGATACCAACGGATCTTGACCTCGACGAACATTGTCATCATTTCAACCATTCATGAGTCCACACACAATATGTTTTCCGAAGGGAACTTAAGAAATATCTCACCCACTATTCCCCTCAACATATCCATCAAACCTGGAATTGTCGAAAATGTGCATATCAGAGCTTCGTGTTCCCCTAATGAAATCGTCACCTACAAGTCACTTTTCAAATAATTTTGTGACGTCTTCACCAGGAGCTATGAATAAATGTCGGGTATCAAAGACATACCTAGATGCTAAACCCATCCGACAGTGCCTTCTTCCAGTTCACCACGTAAAGCGGCTACTAACAAGCTTGAAGTCGAGAAACTTCTCAAAGCTGGATTTATTTACCCGGTGGCCCTCACTGACTGGGTTTCCAATCTTGTCTCGATTGACAAGAAACAAGGCACAATCCACGTATGCGTTGATTATAGGGATATTAACAAAGATTGTCCTAAAGACAACTTTCCTACCCCCTTCATCGATCAGATTGTCAACGATTGCGTTGGAAGTGAAATCTTATCTCTGATGGATGGTTTCTATGGATATAATGAAATCAATATTGTTCTCGAGGATCAACAAAAAACCGCTTTCATTTGTCCTTGGGGCACTTTCGCCTATCGGAAACTTCCTTTTGATCTAAAGAATGTTGTCGCAACATTTCAGCACGCTATGTCTTATGCCTTCCATGATAACAAGCGCATTGTGCAGCCATATCTTGATGAATTACCCACTCATTCCATGCACTGGGTCCATCATCCAATCCACCTCGGAGCCATTTTCCTCCGTTGTCGGTTTTACCATATACGCTTGAATCCTCACAAATGTGTTTTCTGTGTAGAATCTGACCGACTTCTAGGCTTTATTGTTTCACATCAAGGTATCAGGGTAGATCCTTTAAAGGTCAAGGCGATTCTCAATCTCCCTCCTCCTTCTACACTTCGCCAGTTACAAAGTTTGCAAGGGAAAGAATTTTTTTTTTCGTTGTTTCATCCTGAACTATGCCGAGATAACTCTTGGATTTACGCGACTACTCAAAAAGGGGTTTGAGTTCAAATGGTATACCACCACAAACAAAGCCTTTGAAGCTTTGAAACTGTCCCTGACATGTGCTCCACTTCTCTTCCCCCCCCCCCGATTACAGTCACGATTATTTCCTCTACCTCGTAGCCTCGGATTACACCATCACTATGGTTCTCATCCAAGAGGATGATTCTCATGATTCTCATGTTATCTATTACTTGAGTCGAAGTCTAACACCTACTGAAACCAAGTATTTACATGTCAAAAATCTAGCCTTGGAAACCATCCAAGCAGTTCAACGTTTCCGGCACTATATCCTCTCTCGCAAGACTACGGTAATTTCTAACCACAACTCTATGCAACATTCTCAGACGTCAATTTCTAGGGGGAAAATACTCCAAATGGATTGTGATACTCCAGGAGTTTAACTTGTAATTCAAACGAGCTAAGTCCAAGAAGTACTTAGTGTTTGTCGAGTTGATATGTGACTTTCCCTACTCTGAAACGAAAAATGTAGCAACCAATTCATTAGCTGATGAATCCCTTTTCCTCATTAGTTCTGATGATCTTTGTATGGCGATATCATCATATATCTCCAAACCCAAAAATTTTGGCCCAATTTTTCCAATACTGACCAGCGTCGAATATGCTACCAAGCCCGTCAATATATTATCCTCGGGGATACTCTTTATCGTCGTGGGATTGACTCAGTTTTTCGACGCTGCCTCATATTTGACAAAGCTGAGAAAGCCTTAAATGACTACCATTCTAGAGCCTGTGGTGGTCATATGTCCAGGTATGCTACTGCCTAGAAGATCTTACAAGAAGGGTAGTTTTGGCCTTCTTTATTTAACAATTGCATAATCGCCATCCAAAAATGCCATGCTTGCCAGACCTATAATCATAAGATACGATCACATCCTGCTCCTCTTCACCCCGTAGCCTCTGTTGGTCCCTTTGAAAAATGGGGTATCAATTTCATGACATGTCACCCCCACTCGGCCGGGGGGCATGGATACATTATTGTAGCTGTAGATTATTTTACGAAATGGGTCGAGGCGATGTCGAAATTTGACAATACTGGAAAGACTGCAGCATTATTCATTTTCAATCACATCATAACTCATTTTGGTGTTCCTCAGGCTATCTTCACTGATCACGGTAGCCACTTTAGAAACTTCATGATGTCCGAACTCACTGAAAAGTTGRGTCTTCACCCTGAAAACTCAACACCCTATTACCCACAAGCCAAYGGCCAAGTCGAAGCGATTAATAGATTTCTCATAACCATGCTTCGACGAATGATAGGGATTCACAAAACAAGTTGGCACACAATGTTTTTTTCATCATTATGGGCTTACCGGACATTCGTTAAGTCTGCTACTAGGTTTACACCTTTCCAGTTAGTCTATGGTCTAGAAGCCATCCTCCCAGTTGAATGTGAGATACCCTCTTTAAAACTAGCCATCGAACTCCTACCAAACACTTCTGTAGAGGAAGAACGTCTGTTGTATCTCATGAGATTAGACGAAACTTGACGCGATACTACCCTAGTCATAGAAGCCCAGAAGAAATGTGTCAAGGCCCAATAAGACAAACATGTCAAGCCTCGCATCTTATCCGAAGGAGATCTGGTTCTCCTCTACTAACAAGATTGAGATATGCTAGGAGCTGGAAAATTCAAAGCCATGTGGTGAGGTCCTTATATCATTAAATGAGTTTTGGAGAAATAATCTTACGAGTTAGTAGATTACGACAATATCCCTTTGAGTGAACCCAGAAATGGGTTGTACTTAAAGAAGTACTATGCATAAGATCACCTGTGCACGAGTACTTGTATTTTCTTATATCATACTTCTTGTGTGTCATTGTAGTATGCCTTTTCATTATCTGGTCTCTTCCCTTATGTGACATTGTGTTTGATTTCTAGATGTCAGACTTTTTGCTACCCCACATTGGCTTCGCTGATGGCGCTAGTCGTAGTACTCAAAACCTTGCTTCTGTTACGTGGGCAATTTCGCCCCTACAAACAAACTTATCACTCTATGAGGTGTCTGCCTCAGCCATGTGACCAACAATATTGTAGAGTATAGCATCATTATCAAATTTTTTATTAATGCTATCTCGCTCGGTATCCGTCACTTGGTTGTGTGGCTCGATTCGTATCTTGTAGTACTACAACTAAGTAATGTCTATGCTATTCGAAGTCCTACTTTGTTACGGGTATATTTTCGAATTCGCCTCTTGAAACGTTATTTTGATTATATTGAGTACCAACATATTCCTAGATGTCTAAATACATTAACTGATGCATTAGATAATTATGTATTAGATAGACATTTGGGTCATTTATAAATCAATCACATCACAAGTATCACACAACACAAGATAAGACGGTAGAAGTCGTATGTATGTATAACAATTAAAAAAGTTTTTTACAAAAAGTTATGTCCAAGGACCAAAATCTCAAAATCTGAAGCTCATAGCTTCTACAAAGTGACGTCATGAATGACATTCATGGTAACACATCTCTGCCCAGGTAACCCTATGAAGCAGTCGGCCAACAGACTCTGATAACGTCGCGGGACCTCTCTAAGAGGCATGTCTGGAATGTCTGCAGTCAAACCCTCTAAGTTTTGTTCCACTGCCTCATAATCTTCAGTGTCCCATTGTGGCACTAAAGCCACCTCTCCTCGTCGTTGAATAGGAGAAGTACCCGGAGGTTGATAAGGCCCCACATTTGTGTCATCAAAAAAGAATTTTTGTAATTAGACCTTGGACGAACATAAAAACATTTTCATATGATAAAATTCACAAAAACATTTAAAAAGTAAAAAATTTGTACTTCTTACCAAGATCCCCCCACTGAGTTCCCTCGGGTAGGGCCAAGTCCAGATCTCCTCGGAAGTCCAACCTGGCATAGGCATAATCATCGACCATCAACATTTGTGGTTGCAACCAGTCAAAGAAGGAATCATTGTATTTGATCATTGGTCCAGCTACATGTCGGGCCATGAGGTTACACCACCTTAGCATCCTCGAATCCTCTAGAGCCAGTAAACCCCACTCAACCTGCAACCTTAGCAAGGGAACCCTCTCAAGAAAGAAGGACACTAACAATGACTCGTATCCAAATTGCTTCAGGTTTCCTCTCCTGCATTTAGTCAACTGCCTCTTTATGCTACGAAGGACTGCATCTGACCAGTTAAAAAATTGAGTCTTAGTGCACTCTATGGCATACTGAAAGTAGATCTAGAGAGCCATGTGTGGAGTAGCACTCCTATCCATATGAGCAATGGTGAACAAAATAGTGCGAAGGGTCAAATCCTGGACCCCCCAAATGGCCACTTTTCCTTTGCTCTTTTTTGCCTCTGGAACACGGTACTCACGACAATATTCACTCATAGGTAGCCCACCACCTCGACTACCAGTCAAGCTAGTGTGGTACCCATGCCATGATAGTCTTGTCAGAAAATAAACGTCCTTGATATCCAAGGACAATGTGTGGACTCCCACGTGAAATACCTATTGTTCCACATCCCACATATGAACGAGGTACTCCACAGCCTGACTTGGGCCCTCATACCCGGGATCCGAAAGAATTTCAGGAGACCATAGTCTCACAAAGTGGCAACGGTGCCTGGGTTATTATTGGAAATAGCATCATCTTATTCATGCTCTCTTTCATGCCATTTTAAAAAAATGGTGATAGCCAAATACCTTCACAAGAACCATAAGAAGAAGGTCAACAACTGTCTTCAAGACTTGGTACATTTTTTATTGAGAAAACATTAAAGAAAATTTTCATTTTGCAGTTCTCATAGGTGCCCCTTTGGCACAGTGCGAGGTTCTTGCAGGTTCCTTTGGGGCCACCTATGAGAATCATGCATTCTCACAGGTCCCATGTGGCTAGCCTGCGAGAATGCCTGAGCACAAATTTGATCCCTAACACAAGCTCAAAAAATTGAAATTTACCGATGAAAATAAAAAATTGAACCATGAAAAGATAGAAAACAAGGAGCTTACCTCACTGACGAAGACGGTTCGCCAAATGGTTGTTCTTACATTCCACAATCGAGCGCTGAAATTCAAGGGCAAAAGAGGATTTTCGGGCTAAAATCTTGGCAAAGTTACAATGACTATGGTAACAAGAACTTTTACCCACTTATATTTACTTTTACCATTTTGGTTGGTTTTTATAATTGTTTTATTTATTAAACCTAATGCCTAATACCCCTATGAGTGCGACATTTTTTAGACATGATGAATTCGATGTCCATACACAGGGATACAAATATTTTTTCTTTTTCATCGCATGTTTAAGTTGTTGTTTTATGGTTTTTTGCACAAAACCTCAAGCTTGGTCTTTGTTCGTTCTCACACTCGAAAATACATGAGAATGTAATCGAGCACACTTTTATCACTTTTTCAGGCTCAACATGGTTATATGAAAAAGGAACCCCCTGGAGTCCTCTTTAAGCTCTTTTTGGACTCTCTAAACATGAAAAGATTGTTGAGCGATCTTGCTATTTTCATGCTCATTAAAGTATTTGAAGAAAGTGTATGTTCGGTGATAATTTATCTCTTTTTCAGTCTCATCAAACTATTTTACGAAAAGGAATTGAGAAAGTTTTCATTTAAGTGTTTTTCCAGACTATATAATCATGAAAAACCTTCGAGTTTTCTATCTTTGGACTCGTTAAAAAAGAATTGAAAGACCCGTAATGGGACCGAACCACTCATTCCTAGGGTTCGTTAAAAATACTCCAAGGGACTCATCCAAAGGATGAGCTTACATCAACAAGAATATGTTATCCTCCTCAAGCTTGCGTAAAAATAAAGAGGTACTCGCCAGAAATGGTGGGGGNAAATTTGGGAAAGGGATATGTTTTTGTATTCATATTATTGGCAGTAAGTGTCACTCTTGAACATGACACCCCCCTATTTGTTATCTGAAACCAGTTTGGGAAATCCATTGGTCTCTCATTTGACTTGCTATAAGGTCATATCCTGAGTCGTCTCTTAGTTAGTGCTGCCAAGTCATTGGTCGTGTCATTCATATGTTGAAGAGAAGTTCATCCGAAACCTCTATTGAGTCGACCATATGTAGTTGTCCATTCTCTCTGTGTCGGCCTTCCCTATGTCCAGTTCAACCTATATCATGCTCTATTTCACTTTCAAAGTCTGTTACTCATTTTGTGTCATTGATGGGGGATACATCAAGGCCCTCCTGTGACGAGTTTTGTTCCATCAACTCCAGCTCATTATCCAGAAACAAGACTTAGAAATTATTTGGTACCTTGGAACTTGCATTCCTGAATGGCAGGTTTCCTCACTTTTGACAGTGGATTTTCATCATTGACCCCTGATCGAGAGATTCCATTGAATGTTTGACCTCAACTCATTTATTCACATTCGATGGATTGTACTAGTGTACCTTAGGAGTCATTGACATTAATGGTGATTTCCTTCACACTTGTTAACAGTTTCATCAATGACCGGTAATCAAGTGGTTTCTAACATGTTAGACTTTAGCACATGTAATCACATGGTTAGATTCGTACTTTCAGTTGACAGGATTGAAGACCCTGGGTCTCATCTCTTTGATCCAGGCTGCGATGGAATATGTATAATTTGCTGACACATAGATCCACTTTATATGTCTCGTGGCTATGTCATCTTAATTTGAATATTCTTGCATGGATCCACAGTGTATTCTTGGTGGCTATGTGATATTTTGATGACATGGATTCATGGTGTATGATTGGTGGCCATGAACTATGTTTATGATGTCATCTATCCATGATCTGAGTATGGGAATGCCTACCTCAGAACTAGTATGATATTCTGTAGATGCTTGGTTGTTTGCAGGTTTTCGATTAGGTGCGCTCCTGGTTTCCGAAACACACACACACAGTTTACAAAGTATTTCGGCTTTCACTGATTCCGACCTCATACTTTGGGGGGCATTCTTTTACACATGATTTTGGTCATCTTGGTGATGTATTGACAATAGTGTACTCAGGCTCCCAACAAGAACTTTCTYYTGAGAAAAGTGGCATTTATCTCCTTCCAGAAAACATATTTTCAAAGTGAGTTCGCAGGCTACATATGGCCTAGGGTGCAAGAATGACCCATTCTCACAGGCCACCTTCATCTAGGGTGTGAAATTCTCATAGATTTCTCTATACATAGGGAGAAAACTTGTTTTCAAACTTGGAAAAGAGAAAAAGTCTCGAGGGTTCTAAAAGGGAATCTTTTAGAAAATGAGTTGGCGTTTGTATGGTTGTCATTTTACTGGATTCTCTAATTTGGTGGGATCATTCTCATCCATGTAACCATCTCACCCTCTCCTATATATTGAAAGGATTCTCATGGAAAAGGTTAAGAAATATTAATTGAAGAAATAGTGAAGGAATTGTGTGAAGAACCTTGCTTGAACAGAAGCTTGGAGACTCTAGTAGGTCTATCAAGAGGAATTGGATCTTCTTCATGCAAGTACAGAGAAAGTATGTGTGTTCTAACCAAGAGTCACTAAAAGGAAGCTTGCGACATCAAGGTGATCAGGTTGTATCTTCTACTTTCGATTAATATGATACAACAACATGTCCTTTTCCCATAAAGTCACTCTTACTTTATTGTGTAATTCCTTGATCATATGCATAAGTTGACATTGAATATGTTTTACTATCTTCACTTTGGTTGGTTTGTGTTGTCTTGGTATTGACCTCATGAGAGCACCGGAGCGAAGCGGGAGCAACAAAGACTTAAGGAAGCGATACAAAGGTATGTCACTTGTTCCTCCTTACTAGCTAATTGAATGGTTATACCTTAGGGAAAGATTCATGTCCTGTCATGTTTTGTTCTAGATCCAGGTGGATCTAGGGAGATCTGTTAGTGTCTGCACCTACCGATTAGTCCGATAATAGATAAACAGGCCATAATCAACTTAAATACATGGAAGATGAAATTTTAGTCAGGAGAATACAGAGTCATTGCACCATTGGACCCATCTGAAGGGAAAAATTTTGTAGAACCTACTTGCTTGGACCTGGAGGAAATCAACTAGTTGTACAAAACAACTACGTGAGATTAATATTACATGAATCCAACCAAAAATGGGGTTCTTAGTTGGTGAAGAATCATCTCATGTGAGTCAGACTCAGATATAGGATTAGAAAAATGGAAGAAGAGGTTAGACAAAGTCTCCATAAGAATATGCACAAGAATAGACTGCACAATAATATGGGTAGGTACGAAGATAAGGGAACCTCCCAAATTACATGGGGTGAAGGACATAGAAGAATTCTTAACATGGTACAAAGATGAAGTGTTAGAAAATCATAGGCTCTTAGACCTAAATATAGCACTCAAGGCAACACCTGCAAGATGGTAGGGTGCACACAAAGAAACAGTGAAAGACTGGTACCAATGTAAGTGGTTACTGCACATTAGGTTTGGCGCAGAACAAGGAAACAACTATATAGAGTAGTATGATGGACAAGGAGAACCAACATAGCATGTGGAAAAATGAAAAATGATATGGAGGATGACACCATCGAAGGAATGGCCTCATTATTGTGTTCACACATTAAACGATATCCCAACAAAGTGGTATGTAAACCAAGAACTGCGTAGAGGAACTATGAGCTGGAAAGTATTACAACAGAACTTTAGAGCCACTTTCTCATTTGAGCATGAGAACCCCAACATAGACAAAACACTTAAACAAATCAGAGGGGTGATATTCATTAAATAACTGGAGGTTGAACTCATGACAAAAGAAAAACAAAAAAATAGACATATAATAAAAGAACTATTGTCATGCTACCACGTGCAGGGAGAAGCACCAGATGAATATGACCCACACGAAATTTAGATTGAGAAAGGTGAAGGTGAAAGAGAAGTAGATGGTTCACATATGGAATCATAAGTAATTTTTTCACTAATCAAGGTGAAGAAAGTCAACATTGGGACAATTGAGAATCCCAAAATGGCCAGCATTGGAGACTACTGGGATGAACAAACAATGGAAAGAATGAAAGAGTTAATGCACAAGTACAATGACCGATCCCCAACAATGTTCACAGACATGAAATACATAGCAGGAGATCTAGGCGAAATAAACATACCGCTCAGATTTGAGGAAAGACCGATCAGACAACGACCATACAAACTAAACTCGATATATAACCAAAAATTCAAATCCGAGATCAATAGGATGTTGGAGGATGGAATCATATAACCTGTAGAGGAATTAGAATGGATAACCCTAATGGTAGCTTAGAATAAAAACAAGGGGGGATATGAATATGTGTCAACTTAAGGAAGTTTAACGATGCATGCCTACATGACCTTTTCCCTACTCCCTTCACAGATGAAGTGTTGGAGAATGTAGGAGGACAAGAATATAATTCATCACCGACGGATTCTCAGGATATCATCAGATAAATATAGCACCAGAAGACAGATACAACACCACTTTTTCCATGGAAGGGGGATCATACTAGTATACAATTATGTCATTTGAATTGAAGAATTCACCATCAATATTTTCCAGAGTATTTATAGTGGCATTCAAGGAATTCATCCACGCGTTTCTAAAGGTATATATGGACGATTGGAAAGTCTATATTCTATTGAAAGACCATGTATAGTTCTTTCATATGATGTTAGAAATATGCAGGTAGTGTCAAATATCGTTAAATATCAAGAAGTGCATATTCAGAACACATTTTGGGATATTAATGGGCCATATAGTACGCAAACAAGGATTGCTAGTAGATCCTTCTAACATTGTTGTAATTGTCAATCTACCACCACCAAAACAAGTCTCCCAATCAAGAGAGACATTGGGACACACAAGATACTATAGGAAATTGATAAATGGATATGCGAAGATCACTGCTCCAATGGAGAAATTGCTAAGGAAAGACAATAAGTTTCATTGGAATGAGGATTGTTAATGCAGACTGGACACCTTGAAAGAGAAGATGGTAAACACACCAATACTAGTACTCCTAGATTGGGATAATATAGTCCATGTCCATGTAGATTCATTAGAGATATCACTTGGAGCTATACTAGTGCAGCCAAGAGTAGTAGAATTGGACCATATGATAGCATTTGCTAGAAGAAAGTGCCAGAATCAGAGAAAATTTTTTAATACCACAGAAAGGGAAGGATTAGCGATGGTCTATGTGCTTCAAAAGTTTATGCATTATTTATTGGGAAAAAAATTCAATATGTTCACAGACCATTCAATGCTTAAATACCTCATCAACAAACTAGTGTTGGGGGTGAGAATTTGTAGATGGTTATTTTTGTTCCAGTAATTTGACTTTGAAGTGATAGTCAAACTAGGAAAGTTGAACAAAGGACCTGATCACATGTCGAGGATCACAAATGGGGAGAAACCTATGAGTCTAGAGGATAAGTTTCCTGATGCACAACTATCTTCAGTCCATATAGTCGATGAATACTTTGCATACATTGTTTAGTACTTGAGTAGAGGGACTATGCCACAGGAATTCAACACTACATAGAAGAAAAACATGGTATTCTAGACCGCAGACTATCAATTGATCGCATGACACTTATACAAAATGGGTGTAGATAGAATATTGAGAAGATGTTTTATAGAACGTGAGAGACCAAGGATATTAGTAGAATCCCATGAGGGAATAGAAGGAGGACATTATGCAAGCAAATCTACCATCCAAAAGGTGTTACGTGCAAGGCTATCGTGGTCGACTATTCACAGAGACTCAAAGGAATACTTCCAAAAATTCAATGTATGTGAGAGGGTTGGTAAATTGAATAGAAGGGGCGAGATGTCACTGAGACCACAAGTAACCTTATAGATATTCGATAAATGGGCCATAGATTTTGCAGGACCAATTAAACCACCAACAAAAAGGTCAGGAGCGAGGTACATTATCACTATGACAAAATACTTAACAAGATGGGCAGAAGAAGTACCAATAAATATTTGCAGCGTAGAGAAAACAACACACTACCTGTTTGAGAAAGTGATCACTATATTTGGCTTCTCAAGGATTTTGATGAGTGACCAAGGCACTCATTTCATTAAAAAAACTATTAAATTTATGACCGAGTTTCAAGTTTATCATCAAAAGAGTACACCATATCATCCTCAAGCAAATGGAACTATGGAAGCCTTTAACAAAATCCTTGAAAATTCACTGACAAACATCTGAAATGTTAATAGGGATGATTGGGACTTAAAGATACCAAAAATATTATGTGTGTATAGAACCACATGCAAAACGTTGACAAGACACACACCATTCAGATTGGTGTATGGAAAAGAAGCAGTGGTGCCATTAGAATTTTTGGTACCTAGTCTGTGCGTAGCAAAAATTACAAACATGAAATAATAAGGCATAGTATAGGAAAGGATAAGTCAACTGATGATCATGGAGGAAGACAGGATTCTAGTAGGGTTTCATCAAGAAGTATAGAAAGAAAGGGAAAAATCATGGCATGATAGACACATCAAAAGGAATAATTTCAAGGAAGGAGACTTAGTCTTGGTGTATGACAGTAAATATTTTCATAACCCAGGAAAACTCAAAATGCATTGGTTAGGACCATACAAAGTAAATATTGTCACATATGGGGGAGTTGTATAGTTGAAGTATTTAGGAGAAACAAAACTCAGAGGGATGATCAATGGGAGTCGACTGAATTTGTATAGGGACAATCGACCTCCCAACACTTATATAAAAAAAATAAAAATGAGGGGTTATCGCATCAAATATCAAAATATAGAAACAAAGGTGTAGTGCACAGAAAAGAGAATGAGCATGCTCACTCGTAAACGCTTGCACGATGGAGAAAGGACCAGTGGTCACTAAAAGGAAGAAACATCAGAAATGGAGGGTATGGAAAATAAAGCGCCAATATATGGAAACTATCCAAATTGAACGACAAGAACGATTGATGGGATTCCACATTAAACGTACCAACTGGTGATGACAAGGGAATTCAATGGAAAGTACACATGAAGTATCGGTTCATTTAAAAAGCAATTTGGGTAATGTCTCTGAGAAGTTTCACCCGATTTATATATAACAGAAACACGCAAGGATTGAAAAGGTTATTGTCAATTTGAGAAAAACATAGATTGATAGAGTATACAGAGTAGAGATGGATGTTTGCAGAGGTTATAGAGGCCATTAAGATTGGAAGAGAACATTTTTACCACCATGACACCACCCAAACTAGGAGAGATGATCTAGACTTGCAGACGACCTCAAAGCAATGTCATACCACCATCGCAACCAAAAGGAAGAAAACAACAACCACATCAACCTCTATAAGTTGTCAACATGGAAAAAATCCAGTCCTTTGATATGACACTAGGAAGCCGCACACCAATAGTGGAGGAAACCCAACAAAAAACACCAGTGGGCATGGAAATTGACATGTTGGATGAGGAAGAAGGCAATCCTTCACACCCCAAAATCATTTAAGAGGCTCCGAGAGTCAATGGGACAGCCCCGAACTAGCTAAAAATGGTTGCACCAGAAATTTCACATACAACCACGTCGAAACAACCACAGGAGGGCATAGTGGAGCATGTCATCGATCGAGTAGAGGAGTATGCAGAGGACAAAATGATGGAGTCTGGAAACTTGATATAGCCACCACAACACAACAAAAAACAATTGGTACCACGATCATCACGCAAGCAGGCCGCCACAACCATAGTATTTATGTGCATTCCATATGGTGTGTGTATCGCAGGCAATATGTTAGGATACGTGGATAAATTGAGGTACTCAAACCATGATGTGACTGCCACAGACAAGTTCCCAGAGTTTTCCAAGAAATTTTACCTAGAAACTATGGGTATAGGGCCTTTTGGCGAACCAATCAACCAACCAAGACAGTGGGCAGCAGGACTGGCCAAAATTGGAATTCTAGGCCTATTGGACATCCCACACTTTGGGAGGGGCCAAGACACAAACAAATGCATTGAGAAGATGATGGAAGTCACCCATAGAGGATATATGTGGTTGGAACAGATCATCTTAATAGACGTGGGGCTCATTTCATACATCATAGGGTTGCCAACAAGGGGGGGAGACACTCGTGTAGTTCCTTGATGACGAGACGAAGGAGAAGGCATTGGCCAAGGAAATGAAGAAGAAGTATGGTATAGAAAGAGGGTTGTGAAAAATAATAATCAATCTTATTAGTGATGCAATGACAAGAATGGCCACAAAAATCATGGCATGCAAATTAATTAGGAAATGGCGTAAGGAGGAAGTCCCTTCTAGGGTTGTTGCAGCTGTAGCACAGTGTGCAGAGTGCACCACACCGAAATGGGCCTGGTACTTGTTGAATCTATTCCTATATGGCTGTAAGGATGCAGAGGACCTGGGGAAAAAATTTCACTATCCATGGCTACTCATCTTGATCTCCTTGGTCATATCGAAGGAGCTTAATTATTTATTCTTTACCACGAGATCCATTCCTTGCCACTCAGTGCAATACCTATCGTTGGGGAGAACCCAAGAAAAAAAAGGTGAATGCATGCCTATTCGAAGGATATTACAATGACTTGTAGGAAATCATCGTCAATACTTGGCAAATCACACCTAAAGTGGTTGCACAGTATCAGGTCATAGCCAACTTCAAAGCAACTAGGCATACAATGTGGATCCAAGCACGAAAGGACCCTGACAACCAATGTCTACAACTGCGGTATTGCATCAAGGAAGAGAACATAGAAATGACCATCAAGGATTGGAACGATGTCTAGAGGATTCTGACATGAATCAAGAGATGCTCGCAAATAAGGAGGAGGAAATAGGGTAGGAACATACACCTGCAAAAGACAAAACAATGCCCAAGAATGTTGGATCACTGAGAGGGGGGGTGAATCAGTAATAGATAAATTTAATACTTTTTAACCATATAATCCAAGTGTTATATCAATGTAGCATTATCATCCAATAACTGTAGAGTAAATAAGCAATGAACAAATGAATAATCATACACATACATAGTACACTAGTGTTTTATGTGGAAACCCAAAGCAGGAGAAAAACCACAGAATGCTTTTTCTTATATGTATTGAAGAATTACATTCATTTGAAGCACCAAATTCCTTTGTTTTCCAATTGCAATTGGAAGGAGGCTCCAACCCCCTAGTTTCTCAGGCTACAACCTAAGGGAAGCTCCAACTCCCCAATTCTCTAGCTACAACCCCCTATGTTCTCCAACTACAATCAGAAGGTGGCTAAAACCACCTGTCCTTTCCTTGTCCAACCACCCTGAAGTAGAAGTAGAATGATGGAACCACTGTCACACTATTACTGTGAGATATATCATTGTAAACCTGTACCAATAAACTTGAACCATTCATCAACCATCCATCAACCTGTACCTCAACCTATAATCATCCTGTACCATAAACAAGTGCATCAACCATGCACCAACCTGTACCAAACAACATGTAATCAAACAGTACCATAAAAAAGTGTATCCAACCATGTACCAGGTATGTACCAATCATGTTTCAACTACTCATCAATATGTACCAACATCATCAACTATACACCTCATGTATGTGCCAACTCATCAACTGCTTGTCTCAACCATGTACCCAACATGTAACTTAAAAAAAATCACTCATCAATTTCAGCATCCAAATATGATTTGTAATTCTGTAATAGACTTGGTGTATACTATCACATACATGCCAACCTTCCTTAACTTTGACAACAACAGACTAGCATTTTCATAGAACTTCTCACATGACTAGTTTTTGGATTAGTCAACAACCCTAACTTGAAATGATGATAAATTTGTAATTGTATTGATAAATATATGAAACTGATACATAACGTTCTTCAGTGTGTTTTATGCAATTCCTCCAGGTTTCACTACTTGGAACCTCTCAAAAAAGGAGTTATAGCAAAAATGGCATACCTTGCTGAATTTTTCTTATTCTTGAGAGTGACCTTGTAGAGCGTGCCCCACACAAAATATTTTTTGAATCGATATAAAACTATTACACAACATACTAAAGACTATAATATAACCAAAAAAATTGGTCTCACTAAATTTGGATCTGTTATGAATAAGTTATGACATTGTTACCCAAAATACCCTTTTTTGACTAGTTTCAAGACTAGCCACAAACCCTATTTTCCACGGAGTGTAACTCCAAAAATATAATGACCCACAAGCTGAATTTTTTACCACAGATACTTGGATATGTTTCCTAAATGGAACAGTAATTTCAAGTTTTTAATCATTATATAAAAAACAATATTGCGAAAATGGTGAGATGACCTAAAAAAAACATACCTTAGAAAGAATCATCAAAAGAATTTATCCTTCTTCGAATTCCGGCCTTCTTTTCTTCACTTTCCTCAGAAATTAGGCTTAGATATAATTTGGTTACCTTAGAAACCTATAGGTATTCATTATTTTCAAGTTTTATTTAAATGACAAAGCATTGCCTCTTATTTATACTCTCCAAGTAGATTCCTTAAAAACATCTTCTAGGTCACTTTGCCCACTTTCCTTATTTTAGGGTTAACCCACTTCTAATTT
>JZKD02S1749815.1:91004-108424 GCA_000966675.3 Picea glauca
TCCATTAAATTTATTATTTAAATAATTGATTTTATATTCACTTTGAATTATATTTCACTCATCACTTCAATTTATTATGTACCTTTAAAAACTCTTAAACCACTTTCACTACTTTGACCTTTCGGGGCTACTAGATGACATATGAGGGTCCTCCAACTTCGTAAGGCCATAACTCTCTAATCGTGAAGAGTTATGTGAGATTCCACATACCACCAGAAATGTAATGACATGTACTATCAATATAGAATAGTATTACCTGAAAATATATCAAATCTCATACCTTTATCCATCAAACAAACTTGGGTCCATTACCCAAACCTGGGTTCTCAAACTTCCCATGGCCATAACTCTCTAAGCATGAGGATTTATGTGACATTCCACATACCACCGAAAATGGAATAACAAACACTATCCATCTAGGATAGTTTCAATGAAAAATTCACTGGAGTTCATCTCATTATTCCACAAATAAGCATGGGTTCTCTAACCATACTTCTAGGATAACTCAATCCACAAATCATCTTCCCGTGAGTGCTTTAACCATAAGGGGACCACTTTGGATTTCATCCATTTCTACTTATTATCAACCATAATAAGACAATACCTAACCATAAACTTATTATCATCCATTTCTACCCAACCTTTGTGTTATAGGGATTTCTTTAAGGGTTGACATCAATGACAACCAAGCTTAATCAACAATCTCCTCCTTTGTCATTGATGGAAACACTGTGATGAAATAATGAAATCATATCACTCATTCTCCCCTTGGAACCATGCCTATGTCCTATGTATCTGATAAATATGCTCCCCTGGAACCATGCCTTTATCCTCTGCCTCTATCCTTTGCATAAAATAAATCTCTCCCCCAGGAACCATGCCTCTTTCCTCTGCATCTGATAAATATCTCCCCCTTTGTCATTAATGGAAAAGGTATCTTTTCATCTGGGGTTTCTCCCCCTGACTGAACTATCCTATTATGGTGATTCCTCATGTAAATATAATACATATAAGATAATCATTCAAAAAGAATTTATTTTGGAGTAGAAATAACTCCAAGTCTCTGGCGAAGATATTCAAAGGATTCTCATGGAAGTTGTTTTGTGAAGATGTCTGGCACTTGTTCTTCACTTGTTCTTTTGTTCCCACATACTAAACTCTGATGTTTTTTTATACAACCTCCTCCCGTAGAAAGTGATACTTTGTTGGAATGTACTTCATATTGGAGTGCATCACTGGGTTCTCCGAGCTACTGATGGTGCTTGTATTATCATAATAGATTGGAATGGGCTCATCATACTCATATTGTATATCTGTCAGAGTTTGTTTCATCCAAAGAACCTGTGTACAACATGATGTTGTTGCAATATACTCTGCCTCGAATATAGATAAAGATATAGATGATTGTTTCTTGCTTAGCCATGATACTAAACACTCACCCAAGTAGAACGCTGCTCCATTGGGGCTTCATCGGTCATCAATACAACCTATCCAATCTACATCTGTGTAAGCAATAAGTGATAGATCCTTTCCTTTTGGATACTATAATTCAAACTCTTTTGTTCCTTCGAAATATCTGAAAATCCTCTTCACTGCTAACACATGTGACTGCTTTGGTGGTGCTTGAAATCATGCCACCTGTCCAATTTCCTACATTACATATAGTCTGGATGTTGTCACATAAAGTAGGCTGCCAATAATTGACCTATATTGCCTCTGATCTGTAGACTTCGAATCATCATCTTTTCTCAACTTGCAACTGGTTTGCATGGGAGTGATAACTGGTTTGCAATATTCCATTCCAAACCTCTTTAGCATTTCTCTGATATATTTGGTTTGAGAAATAAAGATTCCTTGGTTGATTTGACATATCTGAAGTCCCAAAAAGAAGGACAGTTCTCCAAGTAACGACATTTCAAATTCATTATGCATATCTTTTGCAAATTTCTAGCTTAACCTGTCATCATCACTACCAAAAATAATATCATCAACATAAACTTCAATTAATAAAATATTACCTTCACTTACGTTGATGTAGAGGTTGATGTCTGCACTTCCTTTTCTGAACCCTACCTGCTACAAATACTTATGTAGTTCCCAAGTGTCATTTTTCTCTATTTGATCCATTTTTTCTCTGTTTGATACTTATCCAGTCTAGAGTACCATGCTCCAAGAGCTTGTTTTAGACTGTACAATGCCTTCTTTAATTTACACACATAATCTATGTTCTCTGACAATTGAAATCCTTTTGGTTGTTCAATGTAGACTTCTTCTTCAAGTTCCCCATTCAAAAAAGATGATTTTACATCCATCTGATATACTTTAACATTTTTTGAGCATGCATAGGCTAAAATAAACTGGATTGCTTCCATTCTGGAAATTGGGGAAAATGTATCTTCAAAGTCGATTCCTTCAATCTGTGCATATCCTTTACATACCAATCTATCTTTGTTCCTTGTAACTTGTCCATCTTCATTTAATTTATTCCTGAAAACCCATTTTGTGCCGATCACATTCTTATTCTTTGGTCTTGGAACCAGTTCCCAAGTATCATTTTTCTCTGTTTGATCCAATTCTTCATTCATGGCCTTATTCCAAAATTCATCCTTGTTGGATTCTTCAAAATAGTTTCATTCAATTGTAGATAAGAGTGCTAGGTGTGTTTGTTCTGGTGAATGTATTTTTCTTCTAGTCTCAACTCATGTATCTTTGTTTCCAATAATTTGATATGAAAGATGATTCTTCTGTACTCATTTGCTAGGTGTATTTGGAGATACTTGTTGAAATTGCTCTTCCGTTTCTATCATATTCTCTTAATCTTACTCTTCTACTTCATCTTCTACTTCTTCTTCTTCAAAAATTTGTTCCATTGATTTGTTTTCTTCTTCCTTTGATTCTGGTCTACCTGTTTCAACAATTTTTACGTCGATTCTTTCCACAACCTTTTTCAATTTTAGATTGTAACACTTGTATGCTTTCCTTGTACTTGAGTAACCAACAAGTACTCCTTTGTCCACATGAGATTAAAACTTTCCCATTATGCCATCTTCTCTTTGGATGTATCATTTGCTTCCAAAAACTATGAAGTGCTTCACATTTACTGGTCTTCCTTTCCATAGCTCGTAGGGAGCTTTATCAGTGTTGTTTCTTAGCATTACTTTTTTTTGAATGTGAATTGATGTATGCACTACCTGTGTCCAAAATATATCTATCAATTTCGAATCCATTAGCATTGTTCGAGTCATTTCCTGTATTGTCTTGTTCTTTCTTTCAACAACTCCATTCTGTTGAGGTGTCCTAGCAATGGAGAATTACATTTTTATTCCATGACTGTTGCAGTAGTCAATAAATTAATTTGAAGTGAACTCTCCTCCATTATCATATCTCAAGAATTTGATTCTTGAGTCCATCTCATTTTCAACCATTTCCTTATAGATCTTGAAGTTTTCAAAAGCTTATGACTTGTTCTTGAGAAAGAAAATTGCAGTCATTCTTGTATAATTTTCAACTAATAACATAAAGTATCTCTCACCTTTTAATCCCTTTGTTGTAGTTGGTCCAACTAGATTAGTATGCACAATTTCCAATGGTCTTGTTGTTGAATATTCCTTTAATTTGAACCTGGTCTTTGTTTGCTTTCCTTGTTGACAATGCTTGCATAAAGTGTTGGTTGGTTTCGTGATTCGGGGAATTTCTATGACTCCTTCTCTTTTGATGACTTTGACAAGGTTATCAAAATGCATGTGACCCATTCTTTTGTGCAATAGCCAACTTTCATCTTCCTTTCCTAGACAACACTTTTCATTTCCAATTTCACTTAACACATATATGTTGTTTGAAGTTCTTACAGTTGTACCGATCAATTTCCTTGAACCTTGTCTTCTTATCTCACACTTTTGTGAATCAAAAGTAACTTTATGAACTTGGTCACACATTTGACTCAGACTTAGAAGATTATGTTTCATATCGTCTACCAATAGAACATTTTGTGATTTTTTATTTGTTTTCCCAATTTGGACTATGCCTTCTCCAATGATTTTGGTTGAATTATCATTTCCGAAGGAGACTGATCCATTTCTTTCCTTTCACAATGTAGTAAATTTGTCTCTATCACCTATCATGTGTTTTGAACATGTAAACATACCAACCATGTTTCTTCTTCTTATCTTGTAGAGTGTCTGTGCATTCTTTATTTCTATATTGATCTTGCTTTCTTATCCATGTCATTTTCTGAGGTTCTTGTCCATGACTGTTGTTATTCTATTGAGGTTCTTGTCTGTGACTGTTGTTATTCTATTGAGGTTCTTTAGGAGGGATTGCCATTCTACAATTTTTGGCCATGTGTCCAAAATTGTTACATTTGTAACATTCCACTTCAGTGCTCAAAGATTCAAACCTATTGTAACTTCTTCTTTGTATTCCATTGGGTCTTCTTGAATAACCCCTTTGTGTATGATTCTCAAAGTTGTTATTGTTCCCGCTATTATCTCTTCAATTCACAGCTTTATGTCCAAAATTATTACATGCATGACATAAACCAAAAAATATAGTTTGATACCTAGGAGTTGAAGATATTCTAAAAGGAGGTTCTCTAATGAATCCTTCTTCTTCTTGAGGCCTATCTGTCTATTGTTGATTCTGAAATATGAATCTTTTTGGTGGAGGAGTGTTCCTTTTTCTTGTCTAGTTCTTCTTTTAGTTTCTTATTTTTCTTATTTTCTCTTCTGATAAATTCTATGGCACACATTAATTCTTCTTGATAGTCAACTTCTAGCTCTTCAATTTATTCTTCAGATTCTTCATATCCTTCTTCAACTTCTTCATGTTCTTCTTCAGAGTATTTTACTGCCATGAATAGAACTCTTTCTTTCTCACTATCACTGACTTCATCTTCATCTGATGATGATTTGTCTTCTTTGGTGCATAAGGTTTTCTTAAAAGCTTTTTTTCTAGTTCTTTTGCCTTTATATGTGTGTTTTCCTTTTGAGTAACCTTCATCATTTCTCTTTTTCTTATGAGGACATTTGTTTGCAAAGTTACCAATACGATCACAATTAAAAAAAAATAAAGGAAGCTTACCTGTATACCTACCATTGGTTCCCTTGTTCAGTATTTTAACAAAGTTGGCCACTTCTTCATCATCTTCCGAGATGTCACTGTTGCTGCTATATTGTTCTTGTTGTTGTTTCTTTTTCTTTGATATTTTGGATGCTTTGAAGGATGTTTCTTTAACATCTGGATTTTCCTGTTCAGTTCTCATTTCATATGTTGTGAAGATTCCATGCAGTTTGTCCATGCTTATTGATTTTAGATCCGATCTTTCTTCTAGTGTTGATATCCTAGGGTTGAATATCATAGGAAGAGATCTTAGTACCTTTTGAACAATTACAGATTCTTCGATTTATTCTCCCAATCCTATGATTGCATTCATTGTTTCATCGATTCGTAAGAAGTAGGCTGCAATATTTTCATCTTCCTTCATTTTTAGTTGTTCAAACTGACCTCTGTAAGTTTGAAGCTTTGTTGCTTTGACATTTGTATCTCCTTCATAAATATTTCAAAGCTTGTCCCAAAACTCTTTAGCGAATTTACAATGTGAAACTTTGGTAAATATTGTATCACTGAGACCATTCAAAAACGCATTTTTGGCTTTGGAATTATTCTCACCAAGTTTCATAGCATTGTCATTTGTTGGTGGAACTGTTGGTGTTGTGTATCCATCTATAATTGATTTTCAAACTTGAAATCCCTGTGCTTGTATATACGTCTTCATCCTTATTCTCCAAAAAGCATACTTTTGTCCATCAAAATGTGGTATTCCATTTTTGTACAAGTTGTTTCTCTCCATGATATACCTTTCAGTGGTTAAAATGATTTCTAAAGGAACCTGCTCTGAAACCAGTTGTTGGATTACTGAGAGGGGGGGTGAATCAGTAATAGATCAATTTAATCACTTTTAACCATATAATACAAGTGTTATATCAATGTATCATTATCATCCAATAACTGCAGAGTAAATAAGCAATGAAAAAATGGACAATCATACACATACACAGTACACTAGTGTTTTACATGGAAACCCAAAGAGGGAGAAAACCATTGAATTCTTTTTCTTATATGTATTGAATAATTTCATGCATTGGAAGCACCAAATTCCTTTGTTTTCCAACTGCAACTGAAAGGAGGCTCAAACCCCCTATTTTATTAGGCTACAACCTAAGGGAACATCCAACTCCCCAAATCTCTGGCTACAACCAGAAAGAGGCTACAACCCCCTATGTTCTCTAGCTACAACCACCTGTTCTTGCCCCATCCAACCACCCTAAAATAGAATTAGATTGATGAAAACATTGTCACATTATCATTGTGAGATATATCATTGTAAACCTATACCAATAAACCTAAACCATGCATCAACCTATACCTCAACTTGTAATCAACCTGTACCGTAAACAAGTGCATCAACCATGCACCAACCTTTACCAAACAACTTGTAATCAACATGTACCATAAAACAGTGCATCCAACCATGTATCAAGTATGTACCAATCATGTGTCAATTACTCATCAACTATTACTCATCAATATGTACCAACATCATCAACTATACACCTCATGTATGTGCCAACTCATCAACTGCTTATCTCAACCATGTACCCAACATGTACCTTAACCAAAATCCCTCATCAATTTCATCATACAAATATGATTTGTAACTCTGTAATAGACCTAGTGTATATTATTACATACCTTCAAACCTTCCTTAACTTTGACAACAAGAGACTAGCATCTTCATCAAACTTCTCACATGACTAGTTTTTGGGTTAGTTAACAACCCTAACTTGAAATGATGATAACTTTGTACCTATAATGAATAAAGATCTGAAACTAATAAGAAATGTTTTTCAATGTGTTTTATGCAATTCCTCCATGTTTCACTAATTTAACCTCTCATAAAAGGAGTTATAGCAAAAATGCATACCTTGCTAAATTTTGGCTTATTCTAGAGAGCAACATTGTAGAGCATTACCCACACAAAATATTTGTTGAATCGATATGAAATTGTTACAAAGCATACTAAATATGGTACTCTAACCAACACATTTGGTATCACTAAATTTGGATATGTTATTAAGAAGTTATGACGCTTTTACCCGAAGCACCTATTTTTGACTAGTTTCAGGACTAGCCACAAACCCTATCTTCCACGGAGTGTAACTCCAAAAATACAACGACCCACAAGATGATTTTTTTACCACAGATACTTGGATATGTTTCCTCAATGGAATATAAATTTAAAAGTATGAATCATTCTAGAAAAAAATTTACTGTGAAAATGGTGAGATGACCTGGAAAAAAAAAAACATACCTTAGAAAGCATCATCAAAAGAATTTATCCTTCCTTGAATTCTGGCCTTCTTTTCTTCACTTTCCTTAGAAATTTAGCTTAGATATATTTTGGTTACCTTAGAAACCTATAGGTATCCAATATTCTCAATTTTTATTTAAATGAGAGAGCCTTTCCTCTTATTTATACTCTCCAAGTAGCTTCCTTAAAAACATCTTCTAGGTCACTTTGCCCACTTTCCTTATTTTAGGGTTAACCCACTACTAATTTCTCCATTAATGTTATTATTTAAATTATTAATTTTGTATTCTCTTTGAATTATAGTGAACTCATCACTTCACTATATTATTTACCTTTAAAAACACTTAAACCACTTTGACTACTTTGACCTTTTGGGGCTACTAGATGACATATGAGGGTCCTCCAACTTCGTAATGCCATAAATCTCAAACTGTGAGGATTTATGTGACGTTCCACATACCACTAGAAATAGAATGACATGTAATATACATATAGAATAGTATTACCTAAAAATATATAAAAAATCATGCCATTATCCATCAAACAAACTTGGGTCCATTACCCAAACCTGGATTCTCGAACTTCTCATGGGCATAACTCTCTAACCGTGAGGATTTATGTGACGTTACACATACCACCATAAATGAAATGAAAAGATTTATCATCCTAGGATAGTTTCACTGACAAATTCAGTGGCATTCATCTCATTATTCCACAAATGATCATGTGTTGTCTAACCATACTTCTAGGATAACTCAATCTGCAAAGCGTCTTCCCATGAGGGCTTTCAGCATAACAGGACCACTTTGGAGTTCATCCATTCCTACTTATTATCAACCATGATAAGAAATAATGATTCATATTTACATCAAAAAATATTGGGTCCATTACCCAACCTTTATGCTACAGGGCATTCTTCAAGGGTTGACATCAATGACAACCAACCTTAATCAACAAAGAAGCCAAGGAATGGTCAAAACAAGGTGCAACAGAAGAAAGGGGGTGTGTCCAACAAAGGCACTCAGTCGGGGAACAAGAACAACACCCATGCGCCATAGGAACAAGATAAACATACTGAGATATCATAGGGGACCACATCAAGTGCTACTCAATAGGAACAAGGTCAAACCAAGAGGCCATTCATACAAACAGGGGGTGCACATAACAAAGATAAGTTGCACAAAACACCACCAGAATACACGATTATAGAGGATGACGTGGACCTCGTAGCCCAGATGGTCTAGGATCTTATAGTGGAGGACTATGATGAAGCTCAGTGCCAAAGGGATGGGATGCAGGATGAGTTGGAATACATGAGGTAGATCCAAGATAAAATCAGATAAAAATAGAGGGTCGGTAGAGGAATAGAAGTAGTTTCAACAACATCACAAAAATGAGTCGATGTTGGATCGAGCAAGCAGGATAGGATCTAGACGACAACACAACCAAGCTCAAAATTTCACATCACACCTAGCATGTTGTGCATGGATGAAATCGTGGGGAAGAAAAATTTAAAGGATTTGGACCAAATACATTTGGTAATGAGGTGGATACCAACCAAGGCCTTGTATAAACTACAAGTCACAATTGCGTAGGAGGTACAGTCGCGCGCATGCATAAATGCACCATAATTGTCGTAGACAAAGGACAGTCAAGACGAGTTGGAACTGGTAACTGAGCAAGTCAAGATCAAAACCAAAGAGGAGAAGGACCACATGAATAGGATAGACTTGGGATTGGTCGTAGCCTATGATAAAATTCCAAAGAGCACGCAGACAGAAGAGCTGACAGTGACGCAAAATATTTATCAGATTGTGCAGACAATCGATCAATAAAATAAGGATATCGAGAACCTCCAGGAATAGATCATACCTACCACTTTTCCAAAGGTGAAGGAGTAGAGGAAGCAGGAAGCAACAATGCATATAGAAGATATGGAGTGACAAGTTCGCGTAGCGGCTGACTTGTTCAAGAAAGAAGCACAACTATGGACAAAGCTGGAAGAGGATCAACAGGTCCAAAAATGGGACCAAGAAGAAGAGAGGATAATCACATATATCCAAGACCTCAAGTAGAGGTAGAAGACAATGTCAATCACTGACCGCATTAAAGGAGTGCAGGATATGAGGAAGATGTAGGTATAACTCATAGTTGCATAGACACAGAAGAAGGAGCGCCAAGATCAAATGGAACCGCTCCAAGAACGGGTAGCAAAGGTCATTGCATAGGAAGAAGACACAAAGAAAAACATGGCACAAACTTAGATAGAGTGTGCATATATGATCAACGACGATATTGCAGTGCAGGTATTGGACACACTTAGGGAGAAGACTGTGCATGCTCAAACACAAGAAAAGGAACTCACAAATAAATTCTAGGCTCTCGTGGGATAAATCAAATAGGCACACAAGGTTTAGGTGGCTCTGGACGAGCCACATGTCAGTGTTGGGGACATGTTGGATGCAAGACTAGCTAGGAAGAAAGGCTATTTTTGGAGGAAAAGAATGCAAAAGACAATTGGAAGGAAAATTAACACGTGTAAGAGAAGCAGGTGAAGCGTGCATGTAAGGAAAACCTAATGACATTAGGGTTAGGGTTTTTGTAATGCATTATAATGGTTGGTGAGATGAGGATATAAATAAATAGCACTTAGGTAAGACGAAAGAGAGGAGATAGAGAGGACATCCAGAGGGAGGTAGAGAGAGAGTGGGTTGTAAGAAATGTATGAGTCATTAATCTGGTGAGCTAGAGAAGGAGTGAGTGACTCGATCCTGAGGGTTAGATCGCAGCCTGAGGAGCCTGGTGTGATCTAGTCAGCCTCGTAGGGATCAAGGAGCCTGTGGGAGAGAGGAAGAACTAAGATTGTAAACACATGCAGTGTGATATATTTCTAAACTATAATAAAAGATTGAGAGCCAAATCTTTGTGGACGTATCCCAGGAGGGGGTAAACCACAATAACACCATGTTATGTGAATGTATGAATTCATATTTATGTTAGATTAATTGATTAATGTTAGATAAATGAAGCAACTAAGTAGATCTTATATTCCACATGCATGCATCAAATGAATGTTATAACTAGATATGGGATTGAAGGAATAAAGTTTACATCGCATAACCTCATATCTCTCTTAGTCTTAGGTTGAAAACACCTGAGTATTGCAACCACCCATAGAGATATCTCGAGTGAGATTGCACAATACATCGTCTGTAATGTGTTTCCCTCTGGCTTGCTAGAGGGGTCGATATTTTTAAAGGGCTTTTGTTGGGAAGCTTACTAAATCTAAACCAGGGTCAATATGTGATGGTAAGACTAACATAAGAGTAGAGAACAAAACCAACAAGGAGATTTTTGATTAATTGGGTTGGTTGTCATTGATTTCAACCCTTGAAGAAATTCTTGTAGCACAAAGGTATCGGTAAGGGACCTAAGTTTGTTTGAGGTATAAAGGAATGACGATCAATTAATTTATAACTAATAATATTCTAGATGGATAATACATGTCATGCCATTTCTAGTGATATGTGGAACGTCACATAACTCCTCATGATTAGAGAGTTATGGCCATGTGAAGTTGGGGAACCCTCATGAGTTATCTAAAAGCTACTAGAAGGTCAAAGAAGTAAAATTACTCTAGAAACTCCTAGAAGAATTTGACGAGTCAAAGTGTGTGAAACTAGGAGTTAATCATGGGTATAGTTGTTTCATTAAGAAAATAATTAAAAATAAAGTGGTAATTAGTTGCAACAAGAAGTTGTGAGTTTGGTAATTATGGTAAAGTGGTTGTGATGAGAAAATTGAATAGTCAAAGTGGTTAACCAAGAAATAAATTAAATAATAAAGTGGTTGCATCAAGAAGTTAGTCAAGGGAAAAGAAGCTATGAATTGAATAATTACATAAAAGTTAGTTGCAACAAGAAGTTTTGAGTAAAGAGAAATTATTTAAATAATAAAGTAGTCAAAGTGGCTAAGTGGACAAAATGGTTAAGTGGATAAAGTGGCTAAGTCGACAAAGTGGTTAAGTGGATACTTCTAGAGGAAGCTACTTGGAGAGTATAAATAAGAGAGAAAGGGTATCCCATTAGTATCCATTGAGCATATTGAATATATAAAAGTGAATGAGGTAACCAAAGGATATATAAGGTGAATTTCAGAGGGGAGGTGAAGTAAAGAAGGCCAAAATTCAAGGGAGGATAAATTCTTTTGATGATGCTTTCTAAGGTATGTTATTTACAGGTCATCTCACCATTTCCAAAATAACTTTTTTTATAGAATGATTCATACAACAAAATATGGATAATGTTTAGAAAACATATCCAAGTAACTATTATACAAATTTCAACTTGTGGGTCATTGTATTTTGGGAGTTACACTCCATGGAAAATAGGGTTTTTGGCTAGTCCTGAAACAAGTCTAAAACAAGTGTTTTGGGTAAAAATGTCATATCTTCTTCATAACAGATCAAAAGTAAGTAAGACTAAATTTATTGGTTAGAGTACATTTTGTATTATGTTTTGTACCATTTTGATATTTATACAACAAATATTATGTTTGGGACATTTTCTACAAGTTTGATCTCTAGAATAAGCCATAATTCAACAAGGTATGCCATTTTTTCTATAAATCCTTATTTGGGAAGTTTCAAGAAGTGAAACCTGGAGAAATTGCAGACAAGACACTGAAGAACATTGTGTACTATTTTTATACCTTTATTCATTATAGGTACATAGTTATGATTATTTCAATCTAGGGTTGTTGACTAATCCAAAATTAGTCATGTGAGACTAAAGTAAAATTTGATGAAAATGATAGTCTCGTGTTAGGGAAGGTTTGCAGGTATGTGATCATATACACTAGGTCTGTTACAGAGTTACAAATCATATTTGGATGATGAAATTGATGAGGCAGTTTTTTTGAGGTTAAGGTACAGGTTGATGCATGGTTCAAGTTATTGGTACAGGTTGTTTGGTGAAGGTTGATTGGTATAGGTTGACATTGATAGGTTGACAGTAGGAGTGGTTGATTTAGTGAAAATGACGTATTTTCTACATTTGGAATTTGTATTTTAGGGTGGTTGGAAGGGGTAAGGACAGGTGGTTGTAGCCACCTTTTGGTTGTAGTCGGAGAGCATAGGGGGTTGTAGCCTGCTTTTGGTTGTAGCCAGAGAATTGGGGATTTGGAGATTCCTTCAAGTTGTAGCCTGATAAACTAAGGGGTTGGATACTCCTTCCAGTTTCAGCTGGAAAACAAAGGAAGTTGGTGCTTCGAATGAATGTATTTCTTAAAGACATATAAGAAAAATCATTATGTGGTTTTCTCCCACTTTAGGTTTCCATGTAAAACGTTTTTGTACTGTGTATGTGTATGATTTATCATTTGTTCATTGTTTATTTACTCTTCAAATATTGGATGATAATGATACATTGATAATAAAGAAATATAACACTTGCATATTATGGATATTATTTCTCTATTACTGATTCACCCCCCCTCTCAGTAATCCAACAAAAAAAACATGGAGGAAAATTTTTGGCATGCTAAGAGAATCTGTGGAAGAACAATAGGAAGAGATGGAGAAGGAAGAAAAATAGCAAGGGATGGAGACTGAGAAGATACGCGAAAAAGTAGAAACTATAGAGGAAATTGATCAAAATGAGGACCTTGAAGAAGTTTATGAGTAGACATTCAACCATCCCAGACAACTATCAGCAGAGAACAATGTTGAAACTATTGAAGAGAACCCTCTGGAACAAAATACCCATACATGTGTAATTGAGGAAGGACATTCCGCCACCCTGACTACTCCGACGAAGAGAAAATCGGTTGTAGAGTTTGTTGTGTTCTTACCCACGAGAAGCACAAGGTCAATGGGTCATGAACCTATGATAATAGAACCACCCACCATCAAAACCTTAGGTGTCCCACAAGAAATATCTACATGGTAAATTGGTGGTGATGCAGAGGACATTATATAAAAAATCATAGAGGAATCCCCCATTGTTGAAATAAGGGATAATGTCGAAGCCATGACTGGTCATGAACAATTCAATGAATGGGATAATACATAAGAACAAACCTTTGAAGTTCTTGTTACATGAGAACCAGACATGAATGAAGAAATCAATGAGAGGGTTTGTACATAAGAAGTAGCCTTTGATGTTTTTGTTACACAAGAACCAGGCATGAATGAGGAAATCAGTGATGGGGTTGCTACACAATAATCGAACTTTGAATTTCTTGTTACACAAGAACCAGGCATGAATGAAGAATTCAATGAAGGGGGAGTTACACAAGAACCATCCTCTAAAGCGCTTGTTACACAAGAACCATGCATGAATGAATAAATCAATGAAAGGGTTGCTACACAAGAACCAACCTCCAAACGATCAGTTGATGATGAGTTTGTTGTACAATAATCTGTCAAGGTAAATATAGAAGAAGGGGATACCATAACAAGAAACATTATGGAAGGTAAGAAGAAGTCCTCTCTATTTAAACAAATAATGAAACTAAAAAGGAGAAATATGAAGTTAAGACATAAGATCAAAGAATCAAAGAGGATAGTTAAGGATACTAAGAGGCCAAAGGTGTTGGATTACTGTGACGGGGGGTGAATCAGTAATAGCGTAATTATAATCCTTTTTCTTCAAATGCTATATCAATGTAGAATTATTATCCAATAATGAGCAGTAAGAAATAAACATTCACACACATACACAGTACACCAGAGTATTATGTGGAAACCCAGATCAGGAGAAAACCACAGAATGCTTTTTCTTATATGTCTTGAAGAATCACATTCATTGGAAGCACCAACTTCCTTTGTTTTCCAGCTGCAACTGGAAAGAGGCTCCAACCCCCTAGTTTCTCAGGCTACAACCTGAGGGAAGATCCAACTCCCCAATTCTTTGGCTACAACCAGAAGGAGGCTATAACCCCCAATGTTCTCTGGATACAAACAGAAGGTGGCTACAACCACCTGTCCTTGCCCTGTCCTACCACCCTGAAGTAGAAGTAGAATGATGGAACCACTGTCACACTATCACTGTGATATATACTGTTGTAAACCTGTAGCAATAAATCTGAACAATGCATCAACCTGTATCTCAACCTATAATCAACATGTACCATAAACAAGTGCATCAACCATGCACCAACCTGTAATCAACCTGTACCATAAACAAGTGCATCAACCATGCACCAACCTGTAATAAACCTGTACCATAAAAAATTTCATCCATCCATGTACCAAGTATGTTCCAATCATGTTTCAACTACTCATCAAATATGACTCATCAATATGTACCAACATCATCAACTATACACCTCATGTATGTGAGCCAAATCATCAACTAATTATCTCAACCATGTACTCAACATATACCACAACCAAAAGCCCTCATCAATTTCATCATCCAATAATGATTTGTAGCTTTATAATAGACCTGGTGTATATGATCACATTCCTACAAACCTTCCTTAACTTTAAAAATAGGAGACTAGCATTTTCATGAAACACTTATTTAGTCTCACATGCCTAGTTTTGGATTAGTCAACAAACTTAACTGGAAGTAATCATAACTTTGAACCTGTAATGTATAAAGATCTGAAAATGATAAACAATGTTCTTCAGTGTGTTTTATGCAATTCCTCCAAGTGTCACTACTTGGAACCTCTCAGAAAAGGAGTTATGGCAAAAATGGCATACCTTTCTGAATTCTGGCTTATTCTAGAGATAGACCTTGTAGAGCGTGAACTGCACAAAATGTTCGATAAATTGATCTAAAACTATTACAAAGAATACTAAATACTTTTCCCTAATCAACGCATTTGGTCTCACTGAATTTGGATCTGTTAGGAAGAAGTTATGACATTTTTACCCAAAACACCTGATTTTGACTAGTTTCAGGACTGGCCACAAACCCTATTTTCCACGGAGTGTAACTCCCAAAATAGAACGACCCACAAAATGAATTTTTTACCACAGATACTTGGATATGTTTTCTCACTTTCATAGAAATTTAACGGTCTGAATCATTATAAAAACAAATTTATAGCGAAAATGGTGAGATGACCTGTAAATAACATACCTTAGAAAGCACCATAAAAAGAATTTATCCTTCCTTGTATTTCGGCCTTATTTTCTTTACCTTTACTCGCATTTCAAGTTTATATATCCTTGGTTACCTCATACACATATATATATATTCAATATTATCAAGTTTTATTCAAATGAGAGAACCTTGCCTCTTATTTATACTTTCCAAGTAGCTTCCTTAAAAACATCTTCTAGGTCACTTGGCCCACTTTCCTNTTTCCAGCTGCAACTGGAAGGAGGCTCCAACCCCCTAGCTTCTCAGGCTACAACCTGAGGGAAGCTCCAACTCCCCAATTCTTTGGCTACAACCAGAAGGAGGCTACAACCCCCATTGTTCTCTGGATACAAACAGAAGGTGGCTACAACCACTTGTCATTGCCCTGTCCTGCCACCCTGAAGTAGAAGTAGAATGATGAAACCACTGTCACACTATCACTGTGAGATATACCGCTGTAAACCTGTACCAATAAATCTAAACCATGCATCAACTTGTACCTCAACCTATACCATAAGCAAGTGCATCAACCATGCAACAACCTGTAATCAATCTGTACCATAAACAAGTGCATCAACCATGCATCAACCTGTAATTAACCTGTACCATAAACAAGTGCATCCAACCATGTACAAAGTATGTACCAATCATGTTTCAACTACTCATCAACTATGACTCATCAATATGTACCAACATCATCAACTGTACACCTCATGTATGTGCCAACTCATCAACTACTTGTCTCAACCATGTACTCAACATGTACCTCTACCAAAATCCCTCATCAATTTCATCATCCAAATACGATTTGTCACTCTATAATAGACCTGCTATATATGATCACATTCCTGCGAACATTCCTTAACTTTAAAAACAAGAGACTAGCATTTTCATCAAACTTTTCTTTAGTCTCACATGCCTAGTTTTGGATTAGTCAACTACCCTAACTTGAAGTAATCATAACTTTGAACCTGTAATGTATAAATATTTGAAACTGATACAAAGTGTTCTTCAGTGTGTTTTATGCAATTCCTCCAAGTTTCACTACTTGTAACCTCTCAGAAAAGGAGTTATAGCAAAAATGGCATACCTTGCTGAATTCTGGCTTATTCTAGAGAGCNTTTTCATCAAACTTTTCTTTAGTCTCACATGCCTAGTTTTGGATTAGTCAAAAACCCTAACTTGAAGTAATCATAACTTTGAACCTGTAATGTATAAAGATCTTAAACTGATACAAAATGTTCTTCAGTGTGTTTTATGTAATTCCTCCAAGTTTCATTACTTGGAACCTCTCATAAAATGAGTTATAGAAAAAATGACATACCTTGTTGAATTTTGGCTTATTCTAGAGAGAGACCTTGTAGAGAGTGCCCCGCACAAACTATTTGATGAAATGATATGAAAATATTACAAAAAATACTAAATATTGTACCCTAACCAACACATTTAGTCTCACTAAATTTTGATCTGTTATGAAGAAGTTATGACATTTTTACCCGAAACACCTGATTTTGACTAGTTTCGGGACTGGCCACAAACCCTATTTTCCACGGAGTGTAACTCCAAAAATAAAATGACCCACAAGATGAATTATTTTTCACCAATACTTGGATATGTTTTCTCACGTGCATAGAAATTTCATGGTCTAAGTCATTATAGAAAAAACTTTATAGAAAAAATGGTGAGATGACCTGAAAATAACATACCTTAGAAAGCACCATCAAAAGAATTTATCCTTCTTTTCATTTTGGCCTTCTTTTCTTCACCTTCACTCAGAATTCCAGTTTAGATATCCTTGGTTACCTCAGACACATATAGATATTCAATATTCTCAAGTGTTATTCAAATTAGATAGCCTTGCCTCTTATTTATACTCTCCAAGTAGCTTCCTTAAAAACATCTTCTAGGTCACTTGGCCCACTTTCCTTATTTTAGGGTTGGGTCCACTTCTAATT